>OY856187.1:126657422-126971477 GCA_963693315.1 Diogma glabrata
TGTAGAAATGGATTGCAGTGTATAGCTAAACTCCATTTGGTTGCATAAGTCGTTCAGAGAACTAAGTGCGCTTGCAATCAATTCAAATATCAATCTCAAACTATGTATTCCTTATGTATAATAGATTTGAGTGAGCATAGAAGATTAAAAGAAATAAAACAAAAGAACTGCAATTAAAGAAAACCAAATCATTACAGTACAATATCAAAACGGAAGCCCTGTGCCAAGATTTAAATATTCAAAACATTAAAAATGGAACTTTCCGATATAAAACATAACATAATATAATTTAAAACTACGAACGAATCATATAATGGCCATGGCAAAGAACGCGTCAAGAAAACTCGGCCTCCTCAATAGATGTAAAAAATATTTTACTTTGCATCAATTACTCCACATTTATAAGTCTTATATTCGTCCCTGTATGGAGTATTGTTGTCAAGTTTGGGGCGCTGCATCTGTTACCATCCCAGCTCTTTTGGACTCTGTTCAAAAGCGTGCTATACGAATTGTTGGTGATCGAAATTTAACATTAAATATTGATTCCCTACGACATCGACGCACTGTTGCTGATCTCGTTGTTTTTTATAAATATCGTCACCGGCAGTGCTAGGATGAAATCAGGTCCATAATGTCTCAGACATATGTTTTTCCCCGTTTAACTCGTCACTCGCCATAGTAATAAAATGCAAATGGACTTCTTTGTGCGTACATCGTACAAATGGAATGCTTTGCCCAAATCATTAGTCTTAAAAGGTATCTATGTGTTGTTGTGACACATTTTGTAATTCCTACTACACAACACCTTTCATTAAAAAAAAAAAAGAAAAAGAAAAAGAACTCTAGAAACCCAATAGATCCTTGTTGCTTACTACGGATACAAGTTTCTTGAAGCTTTCAGCTTTAGTTGTTTTAACCTTCCGTGTGTAAGTGTTACGAAGGTTACGATATGCAGCTTGTTCTTGCAGCATGTTAAATGTTAATGTTAAATTTGAACATTGCTTGGATGTTTGAATTGTGGATACTATGATGAAGGCAGGTAAGCAGTGTTCGCCATTGTTTCTTCTGGAGGCAGAATGCGTGTTCGTTCCTAAGTCGCATGCTACCCCGTTGACTTCCTGTGCACACAAAACGTCCACGGGATGATTAACGAGAAGCATTAACGAATTTCATGCGCTGATAACATTGAGTGTTGTAAATTACATGCGCAAATTTCAGTTTCAGACTCGCATTTTCCTTTTAGTTTCTATGTTTCACGTGCACGATTTCGTAGCTACTGCAGGTGCTACCTCCTACAATGTGAGCATGTGGTTTGCACACTGCCTTACATGTTGCACACTCCAGAGAGAGTGCTATCTTTGAGCAATCAGAAATTCTGGGTCCAGTTTGATAGCAGTGACCACATGTTAACACAGCTTGCACACATGTATTTGCCATATGACCAAAATTTAGACGCTTGTTACATCGAAGTGCGTAGCTCTAGAACTATGCATGAAGCCCATTCAACATAAATTCGCTTTTTGCCTACTAGTTTTGCTTTCGTTTCAGACACACCCTCCACATCCCAGAAAATATGCTTGTCCGTTTTCGCACCGATTTTACTATGCTCGTTTCCCGATCGACACCATTTTGCTTACAGATAGCAGACGCTACTTCCATATCAGTTAAACCAGCTTTTTCCCCTTTTCTCCGTCATATGGATTGACGTGGGCTTAGATACCAGCCTTAATTTCATCAAACCCTTCACCAAGCAGGTGAATTAGTGGACGTAGACTTTGGAGACTAATCTTTTGACTGAAAACCCTTAGCGTATGAGATTTGACTGTACTGTGCTTTGTTCCTCTGAATTCTGTTTCCGATTCCGTTTGTTTCGTCGCTTTTGGTACCTGTGGGTTTTGATATCTCGTTTCTCTTTTTAATTATCTTCACGATTCCTTTCAGGATTTCAGATTCCATTGCTTGGTTACTGTCATGTCTGGCTTCAAGAGCTGCGATACGGATGCCCCTATGGACTATATGGAAACCCTAAAATATGATTTCTGTGTAGAATTTATTGTTTTACAACGGTTCTAGAACTCCTCGTTTTATACTTTATCGCGTTCTGTATACAATCGTTTACGTTCTGCAAGTTGGCTTGTATTTATCTAGATTAACAAAGATTTCATTTTAAAATATTAAAAGTTGTTTTTGCTTGCTGACTAAAGATAATTTAATGTTTTGTATTGCATTCTACGTTAAAAAAAAGACGTGTTCTAAAATGCTATGATTTTAGTACTGTTGCAATGTTGAAATATTATACGATTTTATCAGAGTCGTAGCGCTACCTTCGTATACTCGTCCAGAACAAAATTTAAATTTAGCCTTCATTTGAATTAATTTTTTTCCCGATATTGGATCTGTCTTTTACCAGTGTTGTAATCCTTGATCTTCGTCACCCATTGGTAGTTTCAGATTCCATTATAATTATATTTATAGCCTGAGCATCGAGCACATATCGAGTTTTTATGTGCTCAACATTCCCTTATTGTACTTGTTTCAATATCACTTAGGCTCTTTTTTTGTCTAGCATAGGACATTGTACCTTTAGCATGCCTCATTCAATAAGAGACCCCACAATAATGAAGACAGATACCGTTAGTTTTGTAAGATTCAATTTCTTCCTAATAAGACATCCCTAAAAGAATTCGATTACCAATTTTGATAATATATCAAGGTCACAATCAATTTTTAGAAATGGCAATCTTCCCATGTTAGTATATTTAATTTCCTAAATTATACATAAATTTTTAACGGTACAACACCACATATGAACCTCACAAGCTAGCTGATGGTTCAATCACACTAGCAGTTGTTCTGTTTCCTTATAAATACCATGTTGTACATTCAAAAAAAAATCAATTTTACAAAATTTTTATAAATATACAACACACAAACTTTTTTGATAAAACTACAATGTTTTCCTTCAAATCCAAAAATAATTTGTAAATCAAATAAATTTTTAGTTTATTCAAATAATTTTTTTTGTAAGGTACAATATTTTTGGTAAACTTAAAAAAAAAATTGTGAGTTGTATATATTTATAAAAAATTTGTAAAATTTACTTACTTTTTTTAGTGTTCCTTTCCTATTAGTTCTTTCTTTTCCTCTCGATATATTGCAGAATATGGACTTGTTGCGCTCAAATATTTTCGTGCTACTTTTTTCTGTAAGCACTTTTGCATATCTGTACAAATTGTTCAATCGCGAATCATTGCAGCTTAGGTTCATCTCAAGGATGTCTTCGTCCACAGTGTCAACTACAACTCCTTTATGTTGGAAGTGATTATTGCTGATATCTACACGTAAAATAAAATTTTATTCTACAATATTAACTTAACAAAATCGATTTTGTAGTATCGACCAAAATTTTTTACAATAGACAAAACGGTTTGTCAATTGTATAAAATTTTAGTTGACACTACAAAATTGATTTTGTTAAGCTAATTTGGTACAATACGCCAAAGTATTTTTTAAGTGTACATTAACGGTCTCCTTCCCTTTAATAGTTGCGCTTTTCTCGGTTGCATTTTGTTTGTATTTTTCTTTTCACCACATTCGTCCGGACAATGTAATACTCGTTTTTCTTCAAGAGATACGATGGAATTGATACAACAAGTTAGTTTATATTTGTTCAACTACGCCAAAGTATTTTTTAAGTGTACATTAACGGTCTCCTTCCCTTTAATAGTTGCGCTTTTCTCGGTTGCATTTTGTTTGTATTTTTCTTTTCACCACATTCGTCCGGACAATGTAATACTCGTTTTTCTTCAAGAGATACGATGGAATTGATACAACAAGTTAGTTTATATTTGTTCAACCATTCTGATCTGCTGCCGCCTCGAAATTAAACTTAACTACACCAAAATATATGACTTCGCATCAAATATAGATTTGCGGTTCCATTTTGTGATCTAGTTTTGTTTGAATTCATATTCTGAGTTGAATTTTTTCTTCTTTTCTCTTCTGATCTCTTTGTTCTAGTTTATTCCCTAGCAAAACAGAATTAGTGAATTCATACAATAGTTCATCATGAAAATCATGATTACCTATTCAATGAATCGTATATGAGCTTGTGATGTGAATTCACTTATTTACTTTTGTCTATGCTCTTCTCTTCTAATGAATGTTTCAATGAAAACCATGCTGAACTTCATTATGAATATCAGTATTAATGAACTCATGCAGTTATTGATGCATACCAGTATTATGGAACTCATGAAGTTCTTGATGAATATCAGTATTATCGAACTCATGAAGTTATTGATGAATATCTATCGGAAACCCATGAATGATAAAACAGAGAGTTCATGAATGAACTTCATCAGGAATTTCACTACCAACAAACCGACGAAATAATTAGTGAATTTTCATAAAAGATTCATCACTGATGAAATGGTAAAATTCATTAGCAAATTTCAGCAGGAACTTCACTACTATAGAATAGTCGAACTAATTGATTACTTATTTATTATAATCGAAATCAATTATGGAGTTAGTGAAATCAATGTGAACATAGAGCGAGAAACCCGTACAGAATATTTAGGATAAAAATAGTATAGAATACAGAATAAAATATAGAACAAAAGAAAATTGTGGTATTTTAAAAGCCATTTTTATGTTTTAAATTAGAATTTTATTAATTTTAAATTTTTTGAGGCATTAAAATTAATTTAATAGAGCATTAATATTTTTTAAAGAGATGGTTCTTCCTTCTTCCTCTATGATTTAGACGCGTCAGTTTTTTCCTGAAATTAAAAATTATTATAACAAAAAATTGTTGTACTGCAGCTTCTTCGATTTTCTGTACCGTTAATCACTATTGATTTGTATATTGACATTTCACTTTTAAACAAAAACTGACAAAAATCACAAAGTTGCAACTCTAACAGTAAAAACAAAACTAGAAAAAATTTCTTGACTATGTTTACAAAATATATCAAAAAGAATCATAAAATGCAACGAGAGTAAAGATAGGGAGTGAAAAATATATATATACTTATTTTTTAAATTGGATTAGTAAACTGGTGAATAATTTTTACTAGGGTTCTTTACTTCAATTCTTAGTTAATCCAATAAAACCAAAACAACTAAATACTCAACCGCTGTCGCTCATGTTACGTATTAACTGCCCGAACGTCATTTTTTAATCTACTGCTGTTTCAATCACTAAACGGTTAGCGAAAATACCCGGTTTTATTCAGTACTATACAACAGTTTGATGTCTCAAAGCTGCAACAGCTGAAGAAAATTGTAGTAGAAAACATAGCGTTGATAACAATTTCGCACAATATTTCTATTCACAAAGACTAAAACGATATTTTGCACTATATCGCGTTCTGTATACAATGATTTTCATTCTGTTTGTATTCGATTTTAATATGGATTTAAAAATTTTGGTCTATAAAAGATTTTAAATCCAATTAAATCATGAATATTCTAGTAACAATACAGAAACATGAACAGCAGGAAAACCGTGTACCAGATATTTAGATGCCAAATAATTTACACTTTGTACCAATCTGACACTTTTTATGTTATTGATTATAAAAAATATATTTAAATTTAATTTATTAACAAAATTATAACTCAATTTTAATTTTCTTTTTTCACAGGCTTATTCATTCGACCCGATGATTCGAATGTTTACACAACGCTGGAACCAACAATGAGTAGTAATCCAAATGTTTACTTCCAACGCGGTATCCATCCTGGCATGATGTATTAAAACTATTTTTGAATGTAATAAAAAAAATTAATTCTAAGTTATCGTAATTATATTTTAGTAATAAATAAAATTAATTTTCATAAAATTTAAATATACGATTAATTTTTTGATTGGTTGTTCTTAAGATTAGATTATTATACGAGGTTGTGATGATAAGTAGATAGGTCTAAGAAAATATATTCAATTGAATAGATTCGTAAGAAAATGATCGCATTATAGTTTACACGGTTATCTACTTATCAACACACCCATTTCGTTATCTTATGTACTTTTTGTGATTTGTATTTTTATCGAAATTAAAATAAAATTAGATCGAACAAATTAAAATAAAATAATTATTCTTGTTATTTGTTTGTTTATTATATTTTTTTGTTGTTGTTATTATAAATAATTAAATTGGAACTATTCAAGTGAAATCGATTATGCGATGCTGATTTTACTTTTAATCTCACAATAAGACGAAGAAAGTGATGAATTACAATCAATTTTTCATACTTACAGAATTTAAAATTATTAGAATTGATGTTTGTAATTGGTTCATGTATTTTTTTTTTTCGATTGTTTAGTGAAAACCTAGTTTTCTCTACTATAGTTTTGTCTGTTTAATTATGTTGTTTTGAATATAATTTAATTCATGAATGATGAACAAGTATTGTGCCATGTGACATCTTTGATAAATAATTTAATTACTGTTAATTAATGTATTTGCACAAAGTTCATGGTAAAGGAATGAATAAAGAGATACAAAGAATAATTAGTAGTTTTTTAGCAATAACATTCACGGATAACTATAGAAGTGACAAAGAAAAATTGTATGGTATTGGTAAATTAAAAATGAAGCTAGCGGGTGTGAGTTTTATTTTCCACGTTTTTGGTAGCGTGTCGGTGATAATATTTTATTGAAAAATTTCGGTAAGTTTAGAAATAGTTTCTTATCGAAATATGTTTGTGGCAATTCATTTAACAATGCCCGATATGCTTGATCTTGTTTTACTAAAAAGCTCGTCTCTCAACATACACTTTTAATTTCAATTCTTTTCACATGTGAACATGCTATCAATTATACTATCAATTTTTGAAGAGTAAAATTTACGATTAATATTTAATATTTAAATTTGTTTATACCATTTTTTGAATGTTATGTAGTATGTATACGAAATAATTATCCTAGAAATAAGCATATTCTACTAACTAAAATATTACTTAATACAAAAGTTAATGTTTTATTTAATAGTAAATGCATACACAAAGTTCAAAATTTAAAACTGGATGAAAAGAAATATTTAAACATTTCATATTGCGATGTAAACATATTTAGTAATAGTTCCAAAATACCTGCAAAGTGGCATTTCTTTGCAACTAATCATGAAAAAAGCCTGTCAGATGAGGTTGGAGTAACACTTAAACACAAAAAAACTTATAAAAACCAATAATATATTTTATAATTATTTTAACCTGAGGTACATTTCGTTTCCTTAAGTTTAAGACAACATCAGGAGTTTATAAGTCCAACTACTAGTTTTAAATATGACAGGTTATGTAGGATATTTGTATTTTTTTCTGTATTGTGTTTAATAGATGTTAATCAATACTCTGACTTATTGAAAAGCATTAAATAAAATCATATATTAACAACAAAAGCTTCATAAAACAAATAAAATTTATAATGGCATCTTTAACTCTAATCTGCATCTATAACTGTTTTATTAAATTTTATTGATTTGTTTGATTTTGATTTGTTAAACTCGTGTTTCCTTGATTTTATCTTCTGTGAAAACACAGTTGTTCAGTAAAGCCAACTTCTCTATATTCTGATGATGTCACGCTATTGCTTGAAGAGCCTTGATATAACTCTATCTCTGAGTCTTAATCTTTCAGGAAGATAATGTGTCACATGATCATGGAATATGCCACTAGCTGGATTATTGACTACCTAAGTTTAGTTTTGTCTCCTCCACAACGTTTTTTCTCCCCCCATCATGCAATATCAGTTAATTAAAATTAACTGATATTGCATGATAGCGAATTAATTAAAAGTTTATTTTCTGCAGTAGATTCGTTGTATCGTTTTAAAACGATTTGCACTACTTTAGAAGAATAACACGTAAACAATGCCGTCGAAGGAAGTTAAAGAAGTTAAACGGCAAGTTTTTATGCATCCAGAGAATATATGTTAATTAATTCCAGAATTTTATTGTGAAATGTAGATGACGGCTCAATGTAGAAAACGGCTCAAAAAGATTGAAATATGCCAACATTTGGAATTAACGGACGCTGCATGTTTGTTGTACGCCGCGCCCTATCAAGATTATGCGGAACACAAAAAATTATTTCAAGTTGATCAAACTGTATTTTCCAATTCAAATTGACGAGGCGGATCCTCATCGATAATTTATAAAAGTAGACAATCATATTCATCGGTTATTATCGCTGTTCTAAAAATATTAAAAGCAGTAAGTATGAATGAAATAGCTACTGTAGTACTTTAAAAGACATTTTACGTAGATGTTCATGAGACTCTATTTATGAGTGGTTAGCTCATCATGAATAAAGTACAGTATTGGAATTAGCTGGGAACGTCAAGTTTTGGGAAGCGAATTTGAGATTAAAGTTAAAACAATTTTTTTTTATTGGAGGGCCTTGAGACTTGCAGTTCAAGTAGCACTGCGACCTGAAGTGTTACCCTGATTGTGTTATTAGTCAGTCGTCGTCTGTGCCGTTACTGGTTGTATTCTGTAATTCAAGTTGAGACTTTTAATAAAATTAATTAGCTCAATTGGAGTGACGTTTTGTGGTAGTGGAAGTGTTAGTCTTCTATGACCAAGTTGGTTGTATCTGTGCCAAGAGAGTTTAGGACAGCTGCAGACGTCGTGTTCCATCGTTTCCACATCCGAGTAGCAGAATCTACACCTGTCAGAAACAACAAGGCCCATTTCGTTAAGATGGTGGTTTGAAGGATCATGTCCAGTAACGCATTACGTTAAAATTATTAGAGACTCTCTGTTTAAATCGATTGCTTTTAAGGGTGAAACAGAGAGGTTACCTAGAAACTTCTTGGAGTGTACTAGTCGTCTCTGCTTCTCCATAGCATTTTGCTCCTGTTCCCATGTTCGGATTGTGCTTTTGATCGAACTCTTTGCCATTCCGAAGCATGGTTCCAGTCCAACAAACTTTTTATTGGCACCTTGCTTTGCTAAAGCGTCAGCAAAAGCATTTCCTTGTATTCCTGTGTGGTTGGGTGCCCACACAAGTGTGATTCTATTATTTCTGGAGACTTTTAGTAGATTTTGATAGCAATCCCATACTAGTTTTAAATCAAAGCGTGTAGATTTTGGTCCCAAGAGTGCTGCTTTTCTGTTAGAGATAATATATATTTCAATATTTTGGTATTGTCTTTCAGCACATAGCAAAGCGCAACTTCTAATGGCAAAAATTTCGGCTTGAAATATGATTGTTGTGGTACCTAAGGCAACCGTTCGTTTTGTTCTAGGACCGAACACTCCTGCTCCCGTGCCCATATTGGTTCGAGAACCATCTGTGTGTCCCTGCTGTCGTTATGTGGCAGTGACCGTATGTAGTTTTTAATACGATCTCTGGCCAATATCATGACATCAAAGTGGCTGCCTGAATCTATTGTTTTTGGCATACAATCTTAAATATGGTATGTATGCAGTTCAGCTTGTAATTCAGCAAGGATTTTAGAAGGTGTCCGGTTAGATTGCCCGTCTCAAACCCTTCTGTGAGTTACAGTCTATGAACGCTCAATACCGCTACAGATTTAACATGTAGGTGCAATGGAGAAAGCTTTAGAAGAATCTCCATTGCTGGCGTTGGCGTGGTTTTGAAAGTACCTGTACTAAGCACTAAGACACACAAGCCTTTGTATTTTTGTAAATATATTTTGAACAGTTATTTGGCGCGTTTTAGGTCACCAAACAAAAGCCGCAAATGTTAGAATTGGTTTTATAATACTATGGTGCAACCAAAGTATCAGTTTTGGGCTAAGACCCCATGTTTTTCCAAACAGGTTTCTGCATGTGAAGAAAATTTTGTTTGCCTTATCGGAGATATATTTCAGGTGTGAGTTCCAGGTTAGTTTGCTATCCAGGATCACACCTAAATATCTAACCTCTTCTGATGTTTGTATTGGATCGTCGTTTAGAGCAGGAGAAATGAAATTAAAGTTTCTCCTATTTGTGAAAACTGCAATGCTTGTTTTTGAGGGGTTGATCGACAGTCCCAATCTGTTGCACCACTTTGATAAAAGTGGGTTGGGTTCGACTAGCGAAAATGGAGTCATGTTTCCCTCTAACCACGAGATCATCAGCCACCATTAGCCAAAGCAGTGGAGAGAGCACGCCCCCTTGCGGGCAGCCTCTAGATGCAGTAACAGTCGCTGAATAATCACCTAGTGTAGCCGTTATCGTCCGACTCTGTAGCATCTTGATAATCCACGCAATGATATGCGGGTTTATATTTTTCTTTGTGGCCAATTCAATGATAGCATTGAAGTGGAAATTGTCAAAGGATCCTTGTATGTCCATAAATGTACTTACAAGTGCCTCCTTGTAGTTTAGTGTGCTCTCAATTTCTTTCACCATTTTATGCAACGCCGTTTCAGCATATTTCCTAGTCTGATAGGCGTGCTGGCTAAAGTTGAGAGGTTTTTGTTTAAGACGTACATGACGGATGTGATAGTCCAAAATCTTTTCCATTGTTTTTAATAGAAAAGATTTAAGACTTATAGGTCTGTATGATTTGGCTTCATTTGGTTTTTTTCCTGGCTTGGGTATAAAAACAACTTTAGTTTCTCGCCATATCTGAGGAATGTAAGCAAGGCGAAAGCTTGCTTTGAACAAACGCATGAGATATAGAAGGATGATTGTTAGACACTTTTGCAGAAATACCGGAGAAAATTCCTTCACCTTCCGGAGATTTATACGGACCGAAGGATTCTATAGCCCATCTCGCTTTGTTGAGGGTGAAAATTATGTTGGCTAAATGATCTGCAGTACTTTTAGTTGCAGGATCTAGAAGATGTACGTCTTCGTAGGCATTATCTTTCGTGCTCCAATCTATTGAGGCCGGAAAGTGGGTTTGATGTAAAGTATCTAATGTCTCAATGAAGCTGGTGTATACGTACCATTTGGTTTACCGATTGAGCTTAGAGCATTGGTGTGATCAGACGACATCAATTTTTGGAGTCGAGCTGGAGCAGGCAGATTGTCTATCGTATTGCAGAGCTCTTTCCAGCTATTCCTTTTTGATTGTCTAAGTTCTTTATTATAATTGGTTAGAGCTACTCGGCACTCTATCCAATTATTTGTTGTTTTTGCTCTGTTAAAGAGCTTACGAACTTTATTCCTTTTCCTCTCCATGTTACCATTCCACCAAGGTACATCTCTGCATATTTTGGATTGAGTTATTGGAGTATTAAGGTTATATGCTTCAGTGATAAATTCTTGTAAATTATTTGCTGCAGAGTCAAGCTCAAATGTGGAGTTGATACTGCTGCAACTATTTACATTATTATGAAGATATGTTGTGTAAAGTTCCCAGTTGGTTTTCCTTGGGTTTCAAAAGTACTACATGCTCTTCGGGTAGTGTTCTATGTTGAAACATATATAAGCATGATCAGACATAGAAACTTCCTTCAAAACATGCCAGCTCTTAATATGGTTAGTAACGTTAGCGTTTATGTTTGTTAAAGTAAGGTCAAGGACCTCACCTCTGATTGCGTTTCTTAAGGTAGGCTCACTACCTTTGTTTGCAATAAACATATTGTTTGTATACAAAAATTGAAGCCGACGCTCGCCTTTGTGTTAATGTGAACTACTTCCCCACACGGTGTGATGAGCATCATAGGCTATTATGATGTTAAAGTGGTTATTGTTGTAATACTTGATGAGTTTCATTACCACTTCTGGTAGTGTTTCATCCTCCTCCCCCAGGAAATATGCAGAAGCTAAAATAAATCTACGAAATCTTCCTTGAGGAAGATAAATTTCTATCTGGACCGTTGTAAGATCTCTGCAGATAAATTCATTCAATGAAAATATTTTCAGATGTTTGTTGAAAAGAATCGCGGTTCTCGGTTTTTCCACATCTGAGAAATAGATCAGTTTTGTATTTTTGTTTAACGATAGACCTTTTATAATTTTACTGTCTGCCCATGGCTCCTGTATGAATGCCAGATTCTGTTCAATGTTTCCTGGCCATTTCTGATCTGTGTAGATTTATCTGAACGCAACTTAATTTAGGTACTAGAGATTTTTGTCTATATCGTACAGGTATTTTGTCTGACTTAGAGTAAGCTGGTGAATCAGGTATGATCCTAGTGTCAGACATGGTAAGCCGAATGCGTACTTTTTGGTTTAGGATAAACTGATCAATCAAGCATGATCCTAGAGTAGGACATGGTGCACAGTATTGTTGTTAGTTTATGTGACGCGTTTGGAGAAGCATCGCTCTCATCTAAAACTTTATTGTTTTCTATACAATATTTATGTAGAAAATAGGGAGATACATTGGTCAACCACAACAGAGCCCTGTGTTGTGGTAGGGCATTCATTAAAACAGAAGGGCGTCCGGTCTCCAGAGTTCCGTACTAGCGATCAAGCACCCACTTGAACATGCTAAGCTATCAGCGTACGTGTCTACCTTAGCTTTGGGTTTTGAACTTGATCTTGGCATCGATTTTCACGTAGGACCTAACGGCATGGGTGGCTCTACCGTTGTAGCTCCTAAGATCATTGAGTCGACTGAGCCCCATCAATGCGTCAAAGTGCTAAGTCCATCGAGTTAAAACAATTAGTTAAGGTCAAAGAAGAATATCAAAGTAGAAGTAAAAGATGTCAAGATTAATAGTAAAAAATGTTTTAAATGTGGTGAAATGGGCCATAGGAACTCAAATTGTACAAATCAACCAAAATGCTATAATTGTAATGAAATGGGATATAAATCAACAAATTGTACACAGCCACAAAAGAAGCAACTTTGTACAAAATGCAACAAAACAGGATATTCAGAGGATAAGAACTGCTTATTTGGAAATTTTTAAATACCATGTTACGGATCGTGATTATTTGTTTACACTTGAAAATAAATGGAAATTGACAGCACAACTTATAAGTATAACTGGACAACAACTACTGGATTTTGAGGTGTGAGTTGATTTAGGTAGTTCTGTGAGGATAGTAAAAGAAGGTAAATTCTTTCTTTAAATAATTCAAAATGGCATTTGAGTGACAAGCTCGCTTAGAATTCACTCTTCAAATTGTTTAAATAATATTTTTCTTATATGTTTATTTTATTAGTTTAATTGTTTGATCGGCGTTTTTTGTTGTGTATGATTGATGTTTTCTCGTTCTACTATTTATTACAATCGCTTCTACAATTTAACTATAGTGTTTTCGGTGCACTAAGCTCATACACGTGGTTAGACTCATACTTACAACTATTCACCAGCTAATTCAACTACTTTAACGGCTACATCATCTCAGTAACTAATCCAGTTTCAGTTTGGTTTTCAATAGTACAAATTTAGCCATCATTCTATTAAAGTTAAGCTCAACATTAGTTTGGCTGCACAAAGCTCAGAACAACATCACAATTTAACTATCAGTTTGGTATAAAGTGTATTGCTCCCTATGGCCTTTTTATACTCATAATTCTTCTCTATAATTGTTAACCGGCCAATACATCAACTTTATCTGCTGTAACTTCCTGCTGTTTGTGATATGGTCATTATATAAATGTGGTTGTATACTTACTCATAATTCATCTCTACAGCTAAAAATCAGCCAATATTTTACCTACATGTTACAAAATCCCGCACACAAAATTGTGCATAATACATGTCATGCACATGGTGTGCACCATACTGTGCATATATCATGTCACACAAATGTTAGCCGTATGTTTCACTAATAATAAAAAATGAAGCGAAACGAAATTTATTTAAAGATAAGAATATTAAACAAACAATAAAAACATGGAGATTGAAAAAGTAGTTTTACATTTTCTAAATGACTAGTTTCATCTAACTTTTTATGAGATAAAATGACTTTAGCAAAAATAAATTGATGAACTTTATTTTATTTGCATCTAAAATTGTGTACGAAAATTATTTTTGTGAAGGTAATGAAAAGATACTCAAAAAACAAACAGGCACTTTGAATAATTAATTTTATTGATGTCATTTTTCATGTCGGTTTACTGATATTTAAAATTATTTTTGATAATATTAAGAAAATTGTGGAATTAATATTATTTTTTATATGTAAGCCAAATATTTAAATTTTTTGAATTCTAATTTTTTTTTGCTTTAAACTTTATCGTCAAAAAAACGAAAAATGGACGCTTCATTTACAAATCTAATCACACACATATATTTTCATGTTAGAACTTAAAAATACAACCGCAATCTTAATTTTCGTAATTACGTTACCAAAAATATTAGTCTTAACGTATTCTATTAGAATATCTTATTCCTAAAAGTCATACATCAAATATTTTTGTATTTATGCCTGAAAGTTCTATGCACATTTTGTGTACATATTTACATGATTTAAAAATGATCAAATAAAACAAATAGGTATGACTTTAGCACAAAATTTAAAATATACACTAGAATATTTTAAAAAAAACATAAAAATTAGTACATTAAAAAATTGCACAAAATGTACATAGACTTTCATCGTCATTTCCTCTCCTAGATGATATTTTTCTTCGCACGTATCTCAGTTTCCTTTTCTAGGAGATTTTAAAACAAATACTTTAATACAATCAACCATGACGGTCGCTCTCGTCTAGGACTAAGCGTTGTTCACAATAATGCACTTACGCATGAAGCTTATAACTCGTTTGTCGGACCATGTATCGATTATTCCCTCGTAAGTGACATATCTCGCCTTAACATGAGCACCAAATGCTAAGTGCCTGGCATCTCGGCTCATTTCTTTATTTTCCTCTCCCTTTATCTGCCTAAAGAATTGATACTTACCAAGAATTACTATCGTAAAAAAATAATTCGTTGAGAATGTGCGAAATATAATTCGTTGAGAATATGCGTAGATTATAAACAATTAAATCAGTTAGTCGAAAGAAATCGTTTCCCCTTACCGATTATTGAAGGCATATTACCAAATCCAGTTGTAAAATCAATCAGCTCTCAATTTTAGCTCATAATTTGTGCACCTAATTCCACTATTTTCGTTTTTATTGCAGATTGCGAGTAGAAAATATAATGTGCATGCGCCGCTATAAAGGGGCGCTATTGTTTTAAAAGATATTATTGATCGATTTTTGTTTGTTTACATAATAGTATATTCTTCAACGATGCCGAAAGCAACATATTTTGAAACGAGAGGACAGTTTACCAGCCGAGGCGATATTCGAGATTGGTAATGGTCGCAAGATTCAAAATATGATTTTCGGCAAGTACAAGACTGCACTTATTCTACTACCTTTTTAAAAATTATTATTAATTATTAAACATTTTCATTTATAATTACATACAATTCACATTTTAAAACATACACTGTTACAAATTAAAATTGTATATGTGTATTTTTGGTAGCAAGAGGTATCCAGTTGATGAGTTGATTAGTTGAGTTTTGGTAGCTTAGTTGATTGTAGTGATGATCCAGGTAGTGGCGTTGTACGATGATGAGATTTGTTTTCCTCTAGAGGAAAAGCTGCGTCGGATAAATTTATGCCAGGAATCAAATAGATATCTTCTGATGTGGTAGAGATATATAACGAATTGCTTAATTTTTCTTCTCGCTTGAATTGAATTCTCTCAAAATTGATTTGTTCAAGCAACAAATTTCTACAATGTCTCGAATCGTATCTGATTTTTTTGTTCATTAACTTCACTTAATAAATTTTAAAACTGCTTGACTGTTCGAGTTGCTATACTTTCTTTAACTCCCTTCAACGCTTCGAAATCATGTTTTTTTTAAATAGATATAATTAAATATGATACACTATTTAAATTCGTTAAATATAGTTTAATATAATTAATGCACTAATTAATCTTCTGTTGGTAAATTATTTTTCAGGAAATCATCCAAATCAAAATAACGAAGAAATGAAAAATTTACCAATGTTCAAACTTATAATTTATTTAAATTGATTTTTTCTTAAGACACAATATCTTTTATTTTATATTCAGTAATGGTGTGTTAATATAAATATATATTAAAGATGGAGTAAAATTTGTAAATTAAAAGATTTTATATTAATTAACAATATTGTAGTTAATAAGGAAAAACAAAAAACATTAATAATAATGAAAAAACGAGTGAATGAATTCCAGTTGATGAAGATGAACTTGAGATGTATGTTGAAAGTAGAGTTGAGTAGAGTGATGTAATAATAATTCTAGTCGCGATTGTTGTTGTGAAGAATTTGTATATCCAAAAGGAACAAATAATAGGCTTAAGTTCCAGAGCGCTAGTTCAGACACAATTAAATGAGAGACTTTAGATGCACCAACAATGTGAATAAAACACGGTGATTTAATGATACATTTTAGACATAATATGTAATCACATTTATAAACTTTATTTTGTGATGTCACAACTTTTCACCAAATTCTGCATTTAATGATCACTGTACACAGATATATTAATTAAACTTTATTTGTACAGGATGTTTATATTGTTTATATAAATAACATAATGATCTTCAAAAAGTATTGAAATTACATTAAAATTATTATTTTAAATCCTGAGTGTTATTTAACAATTTCAACAATGGAGATTTTACATTTTTAATTAAATAAATTTTCTATGTAATTATATAATAATAATGGTGTTGCTAACATAGAGCCAAAAACAATATATACTTTTTTTTTAATGAAAAAACGAATGAATAATAATTTTTAGTGTTTGTCCATCATCGCTTTTCCAGGCAACTATTCTCTTTATTTTCAAAAGCAGGAGTTATTATACTTATTATTATTTCAAATAAATGAGAAGTTATTGCCACAACACTCCCCCCCTAGTGCCATCGAAGATGGGACGATATAGAAATTATTGTGCTACAGCACGAAGGAAACGAGCAGGGGTACGAGTGGTTCTACCTGCTCGCGTAATTGTAGATGCAGGGTGAAATAGTTGTGTTTGAGGAATAAGATTAAATCTGACCTTCTTAGTTGAAATAGTTACTTTAGCGTCGCGTTTCCTCGCATCTTCAGAGGTAGAGGGGAAAGACGAGGATGTGTCCGGAAGAGTAAGATGGACTTTATCTGTAGAAGACGAAGTTTCGTCTGCGCGACTGAGATCAGTACTCAAAGTAGGTGAGTTTAGAGTTAAGTCATCTTCAGATTGTTCCCTAAAGCAAGGTTTTAATCTGTCGATGGAAACTCGAATATGTTGACCTTTACGGTCAATAACGAAATTTTTATCATCGCGACTGATGACTTGGAAAGGACCTTCGTATGGAGGTTGAAGAGATTTACGTACTAAGTCAGTACGTAAGAAGACATGCGAACAAGACTGGAGATTTTTGGAGACGAAAACATTAGGAGAAGTGTGTCTTGACGCAATAGAGGGACGAAGGTGGTTGAAATGTTGTGTCAATTGAGAAACGAAGTCAGATTGAGGAGTAGAAGTGGAGTTTTCGGTAAAGAATTCACCAGGAAGACGGATGTTAGTACCATAGACAAGCTCTGCCGATGAAGATTGGAAATCTTCTCGGAAAGTGGTTCGTAAACCAAGTAGTATTGACGGTAAAATACGCGTCCAATCCGTTCTGTCGTAGGCCATTATCGCAGATTTTAAAGTTCGGTGCCAACGTTCGATGAGGCCGTTACATTTCGGATTGTAACTTGTAGTTCGTTTGCGTTCGAAACCGATAAGTTTTGACAACTCGCTGAAGAGATTGGATTCGAATTGGGAGCCCTGATCAGTGACGATTACTGAAGGTACTCCGAAACGAGAAATCCAATTGGAGTAGAGAGCTGATGCTACCGTTTCAGCTGTGATATCCGAGATAGGAATGGCTTCAGGCCAGCGAGTAAAGCGGTCAATAATAGTGACACAATAGCGTTTGTCCTCAGAGGTAGGAAGTGGACCAATAATGTCCATGTGAATCTCGGAAAATCTTTGAGAAGTGGAGGGATAGTTACCTAAAGGAGATTGAGTATGGCGAGAAACTTTTGCCTTTTGGCAAGCCAGGCAGTTCTGAGCCATTTGTCGTACATCCTTTTTAATGGATGGCCAAATGACTTTTTCAGTAAGGAGTTTGACAGAACTGTGGACTCCTGGGTGAGATAAATTGTGGAGACTATTGAAAACAGATTGACGAAATTGCTTTGGAATAAAAGGTCGTGGATTACCAGAAGAGGTATCACATAAAATAGTTTTGGCATTAGAATTGCCAAACGATACTGGAAAGGATCGGAATTGAAGTGTGGGACTAGTGTCCACTAATTCCTTTAGTTCGTTATCGTTGAACTGAGCGTCAGCAATTTCGTCGTAATTAATGTTTTCTGGAATCGATATTTGCTCGACACGAGAAAGTGTATCGGCAACTACATTATCAATTCCAGAAATGTGGCGAATATCAGTCGTGAATTGACTGATAAAATCTAGATGGCGGAATTGGCGAGGACTAGCTTTGGCAGGGTTCTGCGACAAAGCGTAAAGCTTATGATCGGTAAAGAGCGTGAAGGTTCTACCTTCAAGGAGATACCGAAAGTGTTTAATTGCAGAGTAAGCTGCAAGGAGTTCGCGATCATAAGCGCTGTATTTCTGTTGCGTTTCATCGAGTCGCACAGAGAAGAAACTAAGTGGTGTCCAACAGTCGTTAATTTTTTGTTGGACAACAGCGCCAATAGCCTTATCGGAAGCGTCGACCATTACGGCAAGTTGGGCAGAGTGTAAGGGGTGAGAAAGAATTGTTGCCTCACTGAGTTGCCGCTTGCATAAGTCGAAGGCTTGAATGGCGTCTTCGGACCATTGAATGACACGTTTGTCATTCTTTTTGGAGCCTTTAAGGAAATCGTTGAGAATGGCTTGATTGCCACCAGCATGAGGAATGAATCGTCGGTAGAAGTTAATCATTCCGAGAAAACGGCGGAGTTGCATAACTGTTTCGGGACGTTCGAAACGATTGATAGCATCGACACGTTCAGCAGTAGGTTTGATTCCAGATGAATCAATAGAATGTCCGAGAAAGTCAACGTTGGTTTTAGCAAAGTTGCATTTATCAACGTTGATAATGAGACCAGCGTCGGAAAGACGCTCAAAAACAGTCCTAAGATGTTTGAGGTGTTCCTCAAAGGTTTCAGAAGCAATAAGGAGGTCATCTATGTAGATGAAACAGAAATTTAGGTCTCGGAGAAGAGAATGCATAAACCGTTGGAAGGATTGCGCAGAGTTTCGCAATCCGAAAGTCATTCGAACGAATTCGAAGAGTCCGAACGGAGTTGAAATTGCAGTTTTTGCAATATCGCGCTCATCAATAGGAATTTGATGATATGCGCGGACAAGATCGATAGTGGAGAAAAATTTGCATCCATGAAGTTGATGCGAAAAATCCTGAATATGTGGAATAGGATAATTATCAGGAATAGTGACATTGTTAAGAGAGCGGTAGTCACCGCAAGGTCTCCACTCGCCGTTCTTCTTTTTGGCGAGGTGGAGAGGAGAGGACCAAGGGCTTTTTGACGGTCGGCAAATGCCTTGCGACAACATAATGTCGAATTCCGTCTTTGCGATGGCCAATTTGTCAGGAGCTAATCGTCGGTACTTACAAGCGACGGGAGGACCGTGAGTCTCAATGACATGAGTCACGTTATGTTTGACCGGCTTAGCTAGGTCATGAGGAGAAGTGATACCCTTAAAATCATTAAGGATATTTCTAATTTGAATATCAACCGTATCATTATTGATGGTTGTTAGCGAGAGCGTTGGAGAAGTGGAGATTTTGGCGAGAGTGAACAAGGATGTTAGTGGATCGACGAGGCGTCGATTTTTAATATCCACTAGGAGACCATACTTGTTCAAGAAATCAGCTCCAAGAATAGGGATGGTAACATTGGCGATAACAAAGGTCTGACAGAACACACGTCTGAGACCAATGTTTAGAGTTAGAGTTTTGTTACCATATGTACTAACAGGAGTGGCGTTAGCAGCGTAGAGAGTGAAAGCTGATTTCTTCGAGAGTTTTTCCTCTGTTGTTGCGGGGAGAACTGACACTTCAGCACCTGTGTCAACCAAGAATTGTCGACGGGAGTTGATATCGAATATCAAGAGACGTAGTTTGGAGAAGCTATCATCACACGCCGCCTCATGTGATGAGCTTAGAAGTTTTTTGTAGTTGAAAATTTTTGGCAATATATTTTGCAATCGGGGTCACATTTGCGTGCGTTATCCCCGTAAGTGTGATGGTAATAACATATACCATCGAACATTTTAGTGCGCGACTTGGAACGAGGTCGCGCGGAAGATTGATTAGGGCAATTGGAGCGATTATGCCGAAAATTGTTGTAGTCGTTTTGATCCTTGGATCTACTACGACTACGAGGGAAAGGTCGAGAAGAAGATTTGTGCTGCAAGGCATTCAGCAGCTGTGCGTGTTGGGTCTGCAATTCTTGATATCGCAGAGCCCAGACCTTGTCCTCACTGGAGGAAGAAGAAGAAGGAGCGGAAGGATTATCTACCGCACTTAGATGAGCACCAACCAATGTGGCAAAAATTCTGTCGGCTATCTCAGCGGTCTTTGGCAAGTCAGCCTTGACTACTGCGATAGCGGAACGCACAGCCTGTGGAAGTTTATCTTCCCAAATAATTTTTAACATTTTCTCTGAAACGAGACCTTGGGATTCAGCAGTTAAATCCCGAAGAAATTGTGAGGGCTTTTTATCACCAAGTTCCATACCGCGGAGCACGTTGCGCAAGCGATCAGATGGGCTGCTTGATAAGCGGTCTAGAAGAGCCTCTTTTAGCTTATCGTATGGGTTAACCGTATCTGGTTGGGAAATAATGTCTCTTACCAGCGTAGCAAGAGACGGCGTTATGACACCAAGTACATAACCATACTTGGCTTGCTGGGACTTAATGTTGCCCAGAGAGAATTGGCCCTCAAGCATGATAAACCAAAGTTCTGGTTTATCAGACCAAAAGGGAGGGACTTTTGGGGTAATTGAATTAATTTGGGGAGCGGATGTTGGAGAAAGTATTTTAACCGAACTTGCAGGTGGCGGTTTTGAAGAGGAAGGTGTAGAAGAAGAAGCAGATGATTGATGGAGCTGAATTCTGGCAAATGCAGCTTCCATCCGTTCATCTAACATCTTGTCAAGCTGCTCTTGTGTTACCGTGAAGGTATGAGCAGCTTGTTCCTGATCAAGTTCGATTAAATTGGGTGGGTCGCTCGCAGACATTACTGAAGTGGGCAAGGAGGACGGCAACGAGGGAGAAGAATGTTGCAGCCAATAAAAATTCCAAGGCGTGTTGGTTCACGATAACCAACCGAAAAAGTAACAAAAACAAAAAAAAAAATTTTTTTAACAAAACGAATTGTAAGTGAATATAAGAAAAATTTTTATGATATAATTTCAAAAAAAAAAAAAAAAAAAATGTTTACATCAATAAAACAAAAATTACTTATTCAACTCCTGATTTTAAAATATAAAAGAAAAAAATTACCTGGAATGATTCTTATCCGGGTCACCAGTTATCACGTCGGGGTCACCAATTTTGGTAGCTAGAGTTGAGTGGAGATGAAGTTTTGGTAGCTTAGTTGATTGTAGTGATGATCCAGGTAGTGGCGTTGTACGATGATGAGATTTGTTTTCCTCTAGAGGAAAAGCTGCGTCGGATAAATTTATGCCAGGAATCAAATAGATATCTTCTGATGTGGTAGAGATATATAACGAATTGCTTAATTTTTCTTCTCGCTTGAATTGAATTCTCTCAAAATTGATTTGTTCAAGCAACAAATTTCTACAATGTCTCGAATCGTATCTGATTTTTTTGTTCATTAACTTCACTTAATAAATTTTAAAACTGCTTGACTGTTCGAGTTGCTATACTTTCTTTAACTCCCTTCAACGCTTCGAAATCATGTTTTTTTTAAATAGATATAATTAAATATGATACACTATTTAAATTCGTTAAATATAGTTTAATATAATTAATGCACTAATTAATCTTCTGTTGGTAAATTATTTTTCAGGAAATCATCCAAATCAAAATAACGAAGAAATGAAAAATTTACCAATGTTCAAACTTATAATTTATTTAAATTGATTTTTTCTTAAGACACAATATCTTTTATTTTATATTCAGTAATGGTGTGTTAATATAAATATATATTAAAGATGGAGTAAAATTTGTAAATTAAAAGATTTTATATTAATTAACAATATTGTAGTTAATAAGGAAAAACAAAAAACATTAATAATAATGAAAAAACGAGTGAATGAATTCCAGTTGATGAAGATGAACTTGAGATGTATGTTGAAAGTAGAGTTGAGTAGAGTGATGTAATAATAATTCTAGTCGCGATTGTTGTTGTGAAGAATTTGTATATCCAAAAGGAACAAATAATAGGCTTAAGTTCCAGAGCGCTAGTTCAGACACAATTAAATGAGAGACTTTAGATGCACCAACAATGTGAATAAAACACGGTGATTTAATGATACATTTTAGACATAATATGTAATCACATTTATAAACTTTATTTTGTGATGTCACAACTTTTCACCAAATTCTGCATTTAATGATCACTGTACACAGATATATTAATTAAACTTTATTTGTACAGGATGTTTATATTGTTTATATAAATAACATAATGATCTTCAAAAAGTATTGAAATTACATTAAAATTAATATTTTAAATCCTGAGTGTTATTTAACAATTTCAACAATGGAGATTTTACATTTTTAATTAAATAAATTTTCTATGTAATTATATAATAATAATGGTGTTGCTAACATAGAGCCAAAAACAATATATACTTTTTTTTTAATGAAAAAACGAATGAATAATAATTTTTAGTGTTTGTCCATCATCGCTTTTCCAGGCAACTATTCTCTTTATTTTCAAAAGCAGGAGTTATTATACTTATTATTATTTCAAATAAATGAGAAGTTATTGCCACATATTTATATTTCTGCCATTAAAAATTAGATGACTCAATATGAATAAATTATCCAATTTTTATGTCATAAGCATAGATGATGTGTGATAGGTGATGTCTTTAATTACAAGCCTTATAGTTTTTTTCGTGAATTTTTTACATATTCATACATATAGTTATTCATGATGTTATACTTTTATTCTATTTACACTACAAAATCCTATATTATTATACTATTTACTCTATAAATATTAAAATCATTAAATAACACATCTTTGAAAGTTTATTGTTTTTTTGATTTCGCGTCTAGTAGGCTTATGACTAAAGACGGTTTGTACTTTGTCATAAACAAAATCAAATTCAGATTTCAGATTTCTAAAAAAAATATCAGTTTTGATTTAGTTTTTGAATGGATATGGCGTTACGTAAATTCTTGATATATTTTAACACAACCTAATTTATTTTATTTCATACTGATATCTAAAACGACATTTTTCGGATTATTTAGAGTACAAAAAGTTGAACTATAACGTCCTAGGACCTTATAAAATTTTATAAAGTCCTAGGACCTTAAAGTTCATTTTTTTGTACCATAAACGTTAAACTTTAACGTCCTAGGACTTTATAAAATTTAAAGTTCAACTTTTTAAGCAAAATTTAAAACTCATTTCTTTTTATTTTAATAAATTTCCAGTATGAAATAAAATTTTGTATTTACCTCAAACGAAGAGTGTTTTTAAAGGTACTCACTAGTAATTTCTCACTAGTAAACAACTAGCTCGTACTTTGAAGTTCCACTTTTCGTTCTAGATAAATAAATAACTATTACGTAAAATAAATATTTTTTTTTTCATTTTTGTTAAATAAATAGGTGAAATAATATTTTTTTAAAATATCTTAACACCAACTGTTTTTTATTATACTATTTAAAAAGAATATATGAATATTATATATTTTACTATTATTATTTTTACAATTTTAATGTAAATTGTCCGTAAATAATTCAAAAATAAATTAACGTCATCCTCCAAACAGAGACAAATTAACACTAACAAAATTATTTCATTCAATCAATTGACTCTCTTAACGGGTGTTCTAGGATGGTTTATTCTAGTTAAGAAATTAGAAAATAGATGGCTTTTAAAAATTACTTTCATCACTAGGTACGAAAGTAATTAGTATAGGTTTTTTATCACCGGTGATGAAAAAGAAGTTTTCGATGCAATGAACAAACATCGAAAGTAGATTTTTTATTTTGGGTAGAAATTTTATATTCGAAGTGAATATATATTTTTATTAATATTAAAACTTATAAGTTTTTTATATTAAACATAAAATACATATAATCTTAATTTAGGATTTAGTAAATTTAAGTGAATATACATAATTTAATTTAATTTAGGTAAAAATAAGATCATTTTTTTATCGATTTACATCAACAAAAAAAATTTGCATTTTTCATAAGGATATTGAGAAAACAATAATACTTCGGTCTGAAAGAACTAAGTATTACATTCATGAGCCAAAAGTGAAATTCTTCCCTCCATTTTTTTTGGCATTTCTCAACGTTTTAGGACCTACTGATTCTAAAAAAGCAAAAAAAATGTATGTCTGTCTGTGGGGCCGGCTGGCCGGCCGTCATTACCTACACTGCAGGGAAAACCGCTGGAGGGATTTCAAAAATTTTTTTTTCTAAAAATAGGTATACTCAAGAGGCAGGTTCGAAAGGACGCTGTGTTCAATAACTGTACCGGAAGTGTGTCGAAAAAATCATTAAGTGTATCAAAAAAAGCAAATTTTCATATTTTTGTTAGCGTACCATTATATAAAACAACACCAATGTACGTTACAGTGATTTGATTTGTTTATATTGTTTAAAAAAAACAAAATTTTTTTTTATTTCACATCTAAAATATTTAAATATAAGTATGTTGTTGAATTTGCGTTAAAATCTATATGAAGAAATTTTTATCACTTCATTTCTTTACAGTTACAGAATTCTTACAGCTACATTAGGTAACTGTGAAGCGGTGAAGTGATAAGTTTTTGAAATGAAAAGCAAAGAATTATTTTTTTATCAGAGTGTTTTATTTGCCGAGTAGTTAAAGTGGAATTTTAGCAGCAAAGAGGGTGTAATATTCGATAGACCATCTAAAGCAAAGTGTACTGGCTATTTCCTGTAAACTGTAGATCGGTTGATTTATGTTTCCAATAATGGCCCAATAAAAATAGGCAAGTACTGTTAAGGGCAATGCTTGTCCATTCAAAAGTAACTATATACTGGCTTTTTTCTGCAAACCATTGATCGGCCGATGAATTGTTCTGGTACCGGCCCAATAACAATAGCCATGTACTGTTAACCATTAATGGGCCAGTGCTTGGCCGTATTTCAAAGTCTGTCAAACTCTGCTTCGGTTTTTACCGGATAACACTACACGCGATAAAATAATTGCCAAAATGTTTTCCTTTTTCGATAATCAGAAATATTTCAATTTAGAGGCAAAGAAAGTATATAAATTAATTTGTTTATGTATTTGTTTGTAAAATTATTATTGTTTCATTAAATTATGATTTTTATAGAAAAAAATATTTATTAATAATAGTCTCATGCTTATGTTAGTGTTAAGATGTTGAAAGTAAATCACAATCTTCGGTCATTGGAATCTCCAATTCTTATTCTCAATAAAAACCTGTTTTTCAATGAGTAATGCACAGAATATGTTTCAATATTTAGTCCAGATATTAAAATATAAAATTTTCAATATATTAGATTCACATTTAGTAAAGCATAATTAATGTGATGTGAATTTTTTATATACTAAACTTTATAAATCCTATAAAAAATCCATATGGAATCTCTCACTTTTTATTTTTTAGTTTCATAGCTGCATGTGTTTACTTTAAAATTTGTGAAAAACAAAAAAAAGGACGATTTTTGAGATATGAGCTTTGAAGTAAACCAAGGTTTAACGCGCCGCCTAGCGGAAAAGAGAAAAGTTATTAATTTTCAACTTACACATTTCTATTATTCAACTATTTTTCTCTTTATTTGCAAAAATATACGTAAATTGCATAAAATTTGTGGCACCTATTAACAAAACATTGACACCATTACCAAAACTATGTGAAAAACCTTAAAAATTCAACCGCGCATAACTCCGATTCAGAGTACTCAAAAAATAAAACCAGAAATTACTTTTTTTATTTCGTCAATACAAACAATATATCAAAATTTCAGATTTTTTAAAAGTAGTCGATTTTTTTTCGAAGTACGTATTGATGGATGAAAGGTTCGCTTAAAAACACTTTGACCTAAATGGCATTCGAATCCAAAATGGCTACAGAACACACTTGATTTGGTTTGAGTATATTGATAATATTGTCTTTTGTCTCGCTCGGCAGCCTGGTTTTTTCATTAATTTGACAAAGTCAGTTTGATAAAAATCAAGCCAAATTTATTTATCATGTCGGATATTATCATCTGTTCAGCTCTTATTTTTACGTTTTATTCGTGATATCTGCCTGTTGTATCAGCTTTAACATGAGTCCCTGACGAAAAAGTAATCTAATTGGAAGCGTGGACTAAAACGATCAAAGGAGTTATATGATGAAGAACGTGATCTACACAGGTGAGTCGATATTAGAACTTAACCATTTTTCATTATCCTGAAAATCGGCATATAAGGAGTGTAGACAAAATAAAAAATCGGGCATGTGCGAATATAACTCGCTTGCTGAGGGTTTCGGGTATTTAATATTCTACGAGAATAGTTCTTCTCAAAACACAATTTTAGAAATAAACCAAAACCAATGCCTTCGCAAATTACAAAAAAATTGTTCACATTTTTGAAAATAAGTCAAAAACTGTGTTTTCAAAAATTACAAAAAAAATTGTTTTGGACTAGAAAAAAATTCACCTTCCATAGAACACCCAACTCGTCAAGGTCAAAAAATAATTTTGTTTTAAATTTCCATCCTCAACTACTACTTTTAAAGTTGTTTAATTTGAAATTTTGTGATCAAGGAATTTTGTGGCTGATATCGTCTTCTGCATAAAATGTTTTCATTTTATCTATTAATTCGTCGGATAATAAACGTCTATGTTGAAATTTTTACGAATAGTCTTGGAGAATGAGCAAATATTGCGCTGGAGTTTTTTTTACTTTTTTCAACAGTGTGGCTTGTTGAATCTTTCTCAAAAAAGTTCTGAGTCTCTTGATATGACATTTCTAGTGGCAATAATGATAATATTTTCCTTTACCACTGTTTATGCTAGAAAATTTTCAAATTCTAATGATTACGTAATACGAAAATACAGTAGAAACTAAATGAATAAAATATGAAATAATTAAATGAAAATATTAATAAAAATGAATAAAATATTAAGTTGTTTTTAAAATTAAAATTAAAATTTAACTTTGACCCTGTCATCTTAAAAAAAGTTCATTTAATATTTTAATTTTAAAATTAATTAATTAAGTTTAGTTAATTTTTTTCAAAAGATTAATTAATTACCTATTAAACAAGAAAAAGTTTGATGAAATCTGTATAGCCGTTCTTGTGCATTTTAATTTCAAAGTTACTCGACTTGGCAAAATTTTTTATGTTTTATGCATGCGGTGGGGTGTCTGCTTAACTTTAAAAAAATTCTGAAATATAGGTTGCAGTTTTTATTTTATCTATACTATTTATTTGCCAAGTTTCAGGAAAATCCAAAATGGTCAGGTTTTCACAACTCGGTCTAGAACACGTTTTTTTCCTATATTAACAAATTCTTGGTCCCGGGTTATAACCTACAATAACAACTCACAGCTCATAAATCCACATTTTTCGATTTTGAATTTTGTACCATAATAACATCGCTTAAGTTAATTTTGGTATTGGTGAAGCCTGAACATTTATTCAATTTTCTCCATTCGGTATTTAATGCTTATCAAAGTTTTTCTTTTTAAAACACTTTTACTTATCTAGGAATCAATCGTATGCTAACGATTATACTAACGATTAATGAATATTATAGTCATTATGTTCCCAGTATACTATGATTAACATCTTGGTTATATTTTAATATTTTTCTTTTCTTATTAAACACATTTGTGTCTGTAAAAAAGAAAAAGTACCACTAAATTGCTTATAATAAAATTATATATAATTTAAAACTAATAATTATGTATGCATTAATTTGGTTATATATGAATTCAGAAGGCAATCGTCACTTATTTGATTCATTTGATTATGAAGAAATCAAAAATTAAGAAAATTAGTGTGAGATGAAATCTAGATTAAATTTTTCTTTTGAAATGAAACTTGGTTCGATTTTAAATTGACCTAATTTGAAAAAATTTTATTAGTGGCTAATTGAGTTTTAGGTTTTTAGGACGGGGGAATTTTTGCTTTGTATGTTGTTTGTTAACATATCATTTCCACTTTCCAGACATTAAGTTTCTATTGAGTCCATTTAAAATATTTAGCATTCAAGACGTTCACTTCAACCATTAGACTTTAAATAGCTATATAGGCATATGTATCTTGAATTTAAGATAGTAGCTATTATCAGTATTTGATTTAACTAATTTATCTTTTTTTTTAACTTCCTTTCATGTTAGAGATAACACATAATGCCACATGTTGCTCATGTGAGAATAAGAAAAAATGTTTGAAATATATTATTATATCAATATGTTTTATATTAAACCCGCCAAGTTATTCATCTGGCATGTGAATCTTCCCGTTTTATTCATTCATCCATTCAACAATAAGAAATTCAATGTAACTTTCCATTTAAATGAAGAAAAAAACGAATTTAAAATTAACTCATTCGCATAATCTCTTCCATGAAATCAAATAAAACATTTGCTTTTAATTCTACTATTTGTCTTATGGACAGAATGCATACATAATATTATAATGTAACCAAAGCAGAATTGCATTCAACATAACAACTTTTTTTTTCTATATATACGTAATAAAAACATCCGTTTTTGTATAAATTTAATTTACGAGAATTTTATTACAATTTCAACTTAATTTTTTTTTGTCGTAAGATTTAAGAATAATATTTAAATAAAGATAAGAAAAGTAAAAGAAAATTACATTAAATAATTCAAAGAATTGATTTTTAGTTAAGAAACAAACCGTATTGCATAATAATTAGTTTCAAAATAAACAATGGCTAAGGAAACTGTAAAATTTTGTTAAAATAATTTTTTTATTGTTTTAAATATAGAGATCTTGCTAAATATGATATTTCGAACTTTTTGGAACTTTTACAGTTAACGTATTAGTTTCCAGTGGTGAAAAAGGTGATTTCAAAATAATGTAGTTCTACAATCTACATTAACTCAATTAAGAGTTAGAGCAATTTGTGTACTAAATATGAAGCAAGATTATTAATTAAAAAAAACGAAGTTATTACTTTGGTGTTGAAAAATCCCCAATCCAGAAGAAATACCAATTGTAAGTCAGAATCGAGTTTTTTAGTTTTTGGAAAATGTTTGATTTCAAAAGACGCCAAACTAAAAAATATCGTTCTTAAATTGCTAAAATGTAAATACGTATGAACTTTGAAATATCATCAGCTCGGTGACATATTGGATAGTGTGTGTGTGAAAGGATTCGAATCATGGCACTAATGAGGTATAGGTTCGACTCTGAGCCGAAACATGTATAAGAGATTTGGAATTTTTCGCATCGAAAAATTAAAATTATTTCGATAGTTACTTGAAGAAGAAAAACGTGTTCTAGACCAAGTTGTGAAAACTTGAACATTTTTATTTTCCTGAAACTTGGCATTCAAGTAGTATGGACAAAATAAAAATATAGTTTATACTTTATTTTAAAACTTTTAAAAGAGCATAGTTTGAGCATAGGCCTAGGACACCCCAACATGCATGAAAAATGAAAATTTTGCCAATCCGAGGTGACTTCGAAATTAAATTGCTAAAGAATGGCTATACCTATTTCAACAAACATTTTTGATAGGTGATGTGTTAATCTTTAAAAAAAATTATTAAGATTTTCTTGAGTTATCTATAAATACAAGAAACTTAATATCAGTTACAAAGTGACCGAAAACTTCCTTGAAAATGGAAGCCAACAACTAGTCTCTTCATTAATTGGTTTTATCTCTCCAAGTTTAACTAGGCAAGGTAGTTTTATGTACAACTTTAATATATGCCTTTCAAAATACATAAGGGTCTTTCTGTAATCATTGTCATCGATTTCTCAAGAAATAATTTGTTAAAATGAAATACAGCTTATCCTATGGTCACGCTCCATTGATTTAACTTAATCGAAATATGTAATTTTTTGTTATTATGATTAGTGATGGATAAATATATTTAATTTAAGTATAAAAGTTATAAGAATAATTTTTCCATTGTTCGTTTAAAAGAAAGTTATATGCATGAAAATTACTCGTATGGTTTATGGAATAAAGAAAGTCAGAAGATATTTTTAAAGAACTCATTCGTTTTTTTAATTGTTGATTGTTGAATAAATATGAAAAATTGATTACTAGTTGTAATTCTAACGCAATGAAGGTGGAAAAATGTGGTTATTGTCTTAATGAATATTCACTAAATAAAAAATCTTACCTCATACTGGAATATTATACTCTTATTCTATTGATGAATAAACCACTTAAAAATTTTAATATTTGATGTAGAATTTATCAATTCCACTTAGCACTAACTGTCAATTTGTTTTAGTTTAAGATAATAGTTTTTTTATAACAGGTTGATTAATATTTACAAATTAATTATTTTCAACATACAGATGGTGAATGGCGTCTAAACGTAGACACGTAAAATTTGTATGATGGAATTTAAATTAAATCCGTTTAAATCAAATTTGTTGTAATTAATCTTTAGTTTCATATAAACTGTTGTTAATTACTTTAATATCGGTGTGTTTATTATTTTCAATAGTTGGTTGATTGAAACAAACAAATATATCTGAAAATTGAAAATTCAAATATTGAACGAAAGGACCGCATGGCGGTGGAAACTCGTTCGTAAATAATAAGTTCACACTAAACCTTCGGAAGTAACTCAAAAGGAGGAATTTGTAAGTTTTTACAACAATGCCAAAAATAATAATAATATAAATAGAACGGAGATTCATATGACAAATACTTTGGATCGTAAATGGATTTTATATCTATACATAATTATGAATAAAATAGAGGAAGATGCTTAACAAATGATTAAAGAACAGATTAACTCAATGATTTAACCTCATTGAAGTGCTTCAAATATTAATAATGTAGACAAAAGAAATCTTCAAATAATACTTCTAACATTAATTTTAATAATTTTATTACTAACAATAAAAATAATATATTCCCTTAATGTAGTCTAATGTTAATTCATATAGGACTACAAATTGACCAAGTGTCAGCCATTGATTTCACATTGAATGGAAACAATCAATAATGACTATACAATCGTGACTTAGGATGTTAATTAGAATAGAAATGTTCCCTATTCTATGTATTCACATAGAAGTATTGTCTATTGTCAAAGTATTGCCTAGAAATTTAATGCAAAAAATCCCATATAATGTAAAAACATTTTTCCAGAATATGAAGTCTAATGACAGTGGAAAAACTCAACTTAAGTAAAAATAAATAAGTGATGAAGAAGTTTCAACTTTGAAATTGTCATCGCCTCAACGGCGTAATCGATAGCGTGTCTGCCCAAGGATTCGAGCCGGGCACTGACGAGGTAGGTTCGAATCCCAACCGAAACACGAAAAATGTGAAATGGAGTTTTTTTCTGAGAAACTCAAAGGTATTTGAATTGAAAAAATTCCAATTACTTCTTTACTTACTTGGGTTTAATTGATCACAAAAATCCAAAATTAATAGAAATAATTATAATTTTAAAATAATAATATTGAAAAAAATAAAATCAGAAAATAAGTTGGTACCCCTCCCTCAATATGTAATGAACACCGTGCCGCGCCTGTTAATGGCACCAGAATTAGGAACATCCGACCTTGAGATTAAAATTCCAACCAGGCTCAGTCTGTGAGTTCGATTATATTACCGCAGCCGATCACAATTGCTAAATTGAACGCAAAAGTTTTAAGCCTTAAATTTTTAGGATCTTCATGATCATTTTCTTAATGATGAAAAATGTGATGACCTGTGAAAAAGTGGAATTGAACTTTATCAATTTTGATTTTCCTGAAACTCGGCATATGGACAAAATAAAAAATGCAACTTATTTTAGAATTTTTTAAAGTGCATAATTTGAGCATACGTATTTTTTCCAATCCGAAGTAACTTTGAAATTAAGTTGATCAAGAACGGCTGTAATGATTTCAACAAACTCTTTTTTGTTTGATAGTTGACAAGTTAATCTTTAGAAAAGAATTAATTAAACTTTTTACTTCGGTCTGAAAGACCTAAGTATTACATTATTACAGTATTACTTTTTTTGGGCATTTCTCGACGTTTTAGGACCTACTAAAAAAGCAAAAAAAAATGTATGTCTGTCTGCCTGCCGGCAGGCCCGTCCGTCCGGCTGTCATTACCTACGAAATCTAGGAAACCGCTGAACAGATTTCAAAAATTTTGGTTTCTAAAAATAGGTGCACCCTGTGTTCGATAAATGTACCGGAAATGTGTCAAAAAATCATTATGTGTGTCAAAAATAGCAAATTTTCATATTTTTGGCTTAAAAAACGTTCATTTTAAGTGATTACGAGTAGGAACATTGAATTTGGAGAAATCTTGATGGTAGGGTTTGGTATGTGAGTTCAAAAACTAGATTATTGCATTATAAGTTTGTCAAAAAAATGTTGTCAAGTGTGTCAAAAGGAAGATTTTTATTTATTATTTTACCCAATTTTTTGGAAAAAAATATAATTATTATTTATATGACATGAAATTTTATTATTATTATTGAGAATTATGGCATTATAATTTTGTCAAAAAAAATGTTGTCAAGTGTGTCAAAGGAAAGATTTTTATTTTTTATTTTACCTAATTTTTTGGAAAGACATAAAACTAATTATTTGTATGACATGAAATTTAATTATTACTATAGAGAATTATAATACCATAAGTTTGTCAAAAAAATAATGTCAAGTGTGTCAAAAAAGGTTTCATTTAATTTTTTAGCCAATTTTTTGAAAAAAAAATTTAGCTTTTTTTATGACGTAAATGTAATTGAAAATGAAATTGGATATAGAAATTTTTGAATTTGTCAAAAAATGTTGTCAAGTGTGTCAAAAGAAAGTTTTTTATTTAATTTTTTAACAAATTTTTTGGAAAATGGAAAAAAAATAATTTTTGGAAAAAAAATAAAATTAGTTATTTGTATGAAATGAAATGTATAATGAACATGAAATTATTATTATTGAGAGTTTTATTGCATTATAAGTTTGTTAAAAAAATATTGTCAAGTGTGTCAAAAAAATGTTTATTTTTTAAAAAGGTTTTTTGGAAAAAAAAAATTTAGCTGTTTGTTTACGTAAATATAATTGAACATGGAAATTTTTGAATTTGTTTTTGAAATATTTTTGGAATTTTGAAAAAGTTTCAATTTTTGATTTTGTAAGAATTTTTGCAATATTTTTAGAATTTTGGAAAAAGTTTGAATTTTTGAATTTTCAAGAATTTTTGGAATATTATTAGAATTTAGATAAAGTTTAAATACTTGATTTTATTCTAACTTATGGGATTTTTTTAGAATTTTGAATAAAAAATAGAATTTTTGAATTTTATATATATTTTTGGAATTTTGAAAAAAGTTTCAATTTTAGATTTTGTAAGAATTTTTGGAATATTTTTAGAATTTGAAAAATTTTATATATTTGATTTTATTATAATTTTTATAATTTTGGAAAAAGTTACAATTTTGTTATAATCTATGCAATATTTTTAGAATTTTTGAAAAAAGTTTTAATCTTTGATTTTGTAATAATTTTTCAAATATTTTTAGAATTTTGTTTGAAAAAGGTTTGAATTTTTGATTTTATTTAATGTTTACAATATTTTTGGAATTTTGAAAGAAATATGAATTTTTGATTTTGAAATATTTTCTCGAAACGCTAAATGGAGAGATTTTTGAGTAGTTTGCTGATTGTATAATCTTTTCACTAAACATATATGATCTGTTATAATTTTCCGACAACAAATTGATGTTTCGTGTTAGTTTTGTAATACATATCTAAAAAGAGATAAAAAAATACATGTACTTTTACAAAAAGTTATGTTTGATATACATCACTGCTCAAAACTAAAAACCATGTCCTCATAAATGTTTTTGCCGAAACCTATATTTCTTAATGTTAATAATTAAAAACGTTTGACAAAATTATTTTCACATGAAAAATCGAGGCGACTAAAATATCATTAAAGTGACATCTGTCCTATAAAATGACTTGTAGTGTTAAAATCTGTTTCAACAATACGAAAATTGATGCGATGTAACTTTAGTCATTTAAAGTGACATGACATGCCTTCAAGGGTATTCAAATTACTCAAGTTGGTATAAGTACCCGGGTAGTCGAGTATTTTAATTTTAATAATAATAAAATATTAACCTAAACGTTAAGGTATGGTAGATGTGCAGTCATGTAGTATTAATACATTCAAAAGTTGATATCTAATGCTCTAAATTTTTCTTTGTAACTGTTTTGTTAGTAAACACTTGCGAATTCCTTCTAAATCAAATGACGCTGTGCCAATGCAGAAACTTTTTTTGAGAATTTAATCTGATACGAACTTGAATTTGAGCCAGGATTGAGACTAGAGTATTAAATACCTAAATCTTTGACTCTAGCAATATCAACAATGCGGTATTGTCACGAAAACTGTACCGGAAGTGTGTCAAAAAAATCATTAAGTGTATCAAAAATAGCAAATTTTCATATTTTTGGTTTAAAAATCGTTCATTTTAAGTGATTACGAGTAGGAACATTGAATATGGAGAAATCTTGATGGTAGGGATTGATATGTGAGATCAAAAACTAGATTATTGCATTAGAAATTTGTCAAAAAAATGTTGTCAAGCGTGTCAAAAGAAAGATTATTATTTATTTTTTACTCAATTTTTTGGAAAAAAATAAAATTAATTATTTGTATGACATGAAATTTTATTGTTATTATAGAGAATTATAAGTTTGTCAAAAAAATAATGTCAAGTGTGTCAAAATATGATTTCATTTATTTTTTTAGCCAATTTTTTGGAAAAAAAAATTTAGCTGTTTTTATGACGTAAATGTAATTGAAAATTGTTAGTTTTGTAATAAATTTCTAAACAGAGATAAAAAAATACATGTACTTTAACAAAGAGTTTTATGTTTGATATACATCGCTGCCCAAAACTAAAAACCATGTCCTCATAAAAGTTTGTTACCGAAAACTATATCAAAATCCCTAACCCAGACCGAATTCTTGATATCTCAGAGCCATGAGATTTCAGCCCCTCCATATTTTTTAATTAAATTTAAAATTAAAATATTTAAAAAAACTTTTTTAAAGATGGCGCTAGGATCAAAGATCAATTGAATTTTAACTTTTTTTTTAATAGTTTTATTCTTACTCTACCATACTCTGTTCTATTCTTAATATGTCAAATTTACGAAGAGACTATTTGTCCTGTTCTTGGGATATTTAATTTTAAAGACTTTTAGTACACTAAACTTCTGTATTAACAAAAACTTTTAACCACTGAAGTATGGTTAAAATCGTTCGGACTCTTATAGAACGCGATAAGCTATCAAGTAAATAAACATAATAATTAAGTAATTATATAATTAATCAGTCATATAAACTGAGTTTACAAAAATATTTATTTCGTTTGTTTGTGTAAAATTATTATAAATTAGAAAAATTTTAATAATAATATTTATTGTTTTGCATGTTTAAGTTAAATTAAATATTTTTTAATGAATTTCTAAATTTAATATTTATTTATTTATTTATTTATTTCATCAGCAATACATTGTATCATAGATTAATTATTATGAGCATTAAAATTAAAAAAACTAACAATACTAAATTATGAGCTAATTCAAACAAATAAAAGACTAAAACATTAAAATAAAAACAAAAAGAACGATATAGAAACAGTTTAATAAAATTCAAGATAGATACTTGTCATTAAGAGTTTAAAGAAATTTAGTTTAAATTGAATGTAATAGTTTTAGTTTGATTCTATTCTTAAACACCATTCTGGATATATTAAAATCAAAGACATCCGAAAAAAAGTTGAAGTGTCTTGAAGCGGTGAGCAATGGATCACTTGTTCCGTAATTTGTTCTGCGATAAGGGAGTTTTAAAAAGCTTGATATTGTTCGTAACTGTCGTGTGGGAGCATAAATATTTATTAACTGTAATAATAAGGGGCAATCAATTTTATTAATCAAAATATCATAGACAAAAATTGCCGAAGAGATTTGTCGTCTATTCGCCAGTGTTTCCAAACTTAAAAGTTGGCACCGTCCTTTATATTGTGGTAGTACATACGCGGGCAAGCTAGTATCCCAAGGAAGACGACGAAGAACGTAACGAATAAATTTTTTTTGAACGCCCTCTAATCTATTTGAGTGAATGTTATAAAAAAGAGACCATATTATTGACGCATAAAAAAATTATTGAATATTTTATTCATTTTAATTATCATTCATTTACCTATTTCATTTTATTCATTTATTTTCTATTAACTTTTCGTATTCCATAATCATTTTAATTTGTAAACTTCCTAACATGAAGAGTGGTTTGAATTCAATGATATAAAAGAATGAAATCTTTGAGTTCCATATATTGTGATTGCTTCTTTGTATCTTAATTGTAATTTCTTTGTCATTTCGATATGTTCCTCAGTGTTTTAATATGTAAAATTAATTGAAGTATCGAATTAATTTGTTGCCGACTCGTATAATTCAGCTGGTGTTTGTATTATTTGCAACGCTATGTCGATATGCTGTTCTCTTCAATGTGCCCTCTATTCCCTCACATCCGCTTTTCCGTGGCTTGTTGCGTGGAAGGGCCATTCCACTTTTATTTTAAAATTTATTTTTATATTGAGATCCGGCACAAACTGGATCTTGAATTATGAAAGAATAGTTTTCTGCAAAATCCAAATGCACCAATATCTCTCCTAATTTTAGCTTGTTTTACACCTATTGTAAACATCTTTTAGACCTCTTTAAAAAAAAGATAAAAATAATGAAAGTAAAAGTAATTAAAAATTCTGATTTCCAAAGAATTTTGTTTGCAGATGGATAAATAATTGAACTTCCGCTTTTTTTTTTTGCAATATTTGATTCCGGGATAGTTGAAATCTTTGTTGTAAGAAAATAATAATTTCTAAATGTAGTGCAAACACGTATCAATAAAACTAATTACCATTTTGTAAAACCCTACCTACCTGGAATTTTTATTAACAAAAAATTTTAATCACTGAAGTTAAAAAAAAAGAAGAAAAATATAAATCAAAAAATTTAAAAAACACACTTTTTGAAAAACGAACTAAAAAGCAGAAAATAAATTTTGCATTAACACCAGCGTTATGTCTTTTATAATTATATTTCCTTTGAAATTGTTAGAAGAAAAAATATTTAAATGGTATTTAACACATCTTAGCATAGATGCAAATATTAAATTTTTGACTAATTTAAAATGCTAATTTTCGATTGACAAACAGTTTTCCGTTCCCATTTGTTACATAAAATAAAAGTGGGTGACGCATACGTTAATATAGAAAAGGAACAAATGTATTCTATGTTAATCTCTAACAAGAGAGACTACCAACGTTTATTCCCTTTCGTTTCTGTAAGTGGAAAAGTATTTAGTAAAACGACAGCTGCAACACACTATCTTTTACCTCTATACTTCTTTGGACTGCTGCTGCTTGCTTGTATGGATTTTCGAGGAATAATTTCTAGTACCAACAGAGTTGTTATTAAAGATAAATTATAAGAAAAGTCGCATTCAAATACCATAAACTCTCGAAGCACAGGATAGAAATTACTGGAAAGAATTACAATTGCTCAACGAATGTTATAGTGAACAACTCTAGCTCCAAGATACACAGAACAACGCCGCTAGCAGCCAACCTTCATTGGACTCATCCACTGGAAATTGAATACCAAAATTGGTGACCCCGACGTGATTTGAACACGCAACCTTCCGATGTTACCATACCTATTCTCGGAGCTGATTTTCTAAATAAATATGGCCTTTTAGTGGACATTAAAAACCGACGTCTTGTCGATCCACTAACCTCCTTATTCACATTGGCTAAAATCTCCACTTCTCCTGCACCTTCTCTTACACTGATCAACGATTCTGTCAATATCGAAATTATCGATATTCTCAAAAATTTCAAGGACTTAACGTCCAAAAATGATCTTACCAAACCAGTGAAACATAACGGAACTCACGTTATTGAAACACATGGTCCTCCCATTTCATGTAGGTATCGTCGACTTGGTCCAGACAAACTGGCCATCGCAAAGACGGAATTTGACGTCATGTTATCCCAAGGAATTTGCCGACCTTCTAACAGTCCTTGGGCTTCTCCTCTCCATCTCGTTAAAAAGAAGAACGGCGAGTGGAGACCTTTCGGTGACTACCGTGCTCTGAATAATGTCTCTACTCCTGATAAATATCCGATTCCGCATATTCAGGATTTTTCGCATCAGCTACATGGATGCAAAATTTTCTCCACTATCGACCTCGTCCGCGCATATCATCAAATTCCCATTGATGAGCGCGATATTGCAAAAACTGCAATTTCTACTCCGTTCGGACTCTTCGAATTCGTTCGAATGACTTTTGGATTGCGAAACGCTACGCAATCTTTCCAACGGTTTATGCACTCCCTTCTCCGAGACCTTAAATTTGTTTTCATCTACATAGATGACCTCCTTATTGCTTCTGAAACCTTTGAGGAACACTTCAAACATCTCAGGACAGTTTTCGAGCGTCTTTCCGACGCTGGTCTCATTATCAACGTTGATAAATGCAACTTTGCTAAAACCAACGTTGACTTTCTTACGTTACGAACGACCTGAGACGGTTATGCAACTCCGCCGTTTCCTTGGAATGATAAATTTCTACCGCCGATTCATTCCTCACGCTGGTGGCAATCAAGCCATTCTAAACGATTTCCTTAAAGGTTCCAAAAAGAATGACAAACGTGTCATTCAATGGTCCGAAGACGCCATTCAAGCCTTCGACTTATGCAAGCAGCAACTCAGTGAGGCTACAACGCTTTCTCACCCCTCACACTCTGCTCAACTTGCCGTTATGGTCGACGCTTCCGACAAGGCACTTGGCGCCGTTGTTCAACAAAAAATTGACGATTGTTGGACACCTCTTAGTTTCTTTTCTGTGCGACTTAATGAAACGCAACAGAAATACAGCGCTTATGATCGCGAACTCCTTGCAGCTTACTCTGCAATCAAACATTTTCGGTATCTCCTTGAAGGTAGAATCTTCACTCTCTTCACCGATCATAAGCCACTCGTCTACGCTTTGTCGCAGAACCCTGCCAAAGCTAGTCCTCGCCAATTCCGCCACCTAGATTTTATCAGTCAATTCACGACTGATATTCGCCACATTTCTGGAATCGATAATGTAGTCGCCGACACACTTTCTCGTGTCGAGAATTTATCAATTCCAGAAAACATTAACTACGATGAAATTGCTGACGCTCAGTTCAACGATAACGAACTAAAGGAATTAGTGGACACTAGTCCCACACTTCAATTCCGATCCTTTCCAGTATTGTTTGGCAATTCTAGTGCCAAAACTATTTTATGCGATACCTCTACTGGTAATCCACGCCCCTTTATTCCAAAGCAATTTCGTCAATCTGTTTTCGATAGTCTCCACAATTTATCTCACCCAGGAGTCCACAGTTCTGCCAAACTACTTGCAGAAAAAGTCATTTGGCCATCAATTAAAAAGGATGTACGACAAATGGCTCAGAACTGCCTGGCTTGCCAAAAGGCAAAAGTTTATCGCCACACTCAATCTCCATTAGGTAATTATCCTCAAACTTCTCAGAGATTTTCCGAGATTCATATGGACATTATTGGTCCACTTCCTACCTCTGAGGACAAACGCTATTGTGTCACTATTATTGACCGCTATACTCGCTGGCCTGAAGCCATTCCTATCTCGGATATCACAGCTGAAACAGTAGCATCAGCTCTCTACTCAAATTCGATTTCTCGCTTCGGAGTACCTTCAGTAATTGTCACTGATCAGGGCTCCCAATTTGAATCCAATCTCTTCAACGAGTTGTCAAAACTTGTCGGTTTCGAACGTAAACGAACTACAAGTTACAATCCGAAATGTAACGGTCTAATCGAACGTTAGCACCGAACTCTAAAATCTGCGATAATGGCCTACGACAGAACTGACTGGACACGAATTTTACCGTCAATATTACTTGGTTTAATAACCACTTTCCGTGAAGATTTCCAATCTTCATCAGCTGAGCTCGTTTACGGTACTAACATACGCCTTCCTGGAGAATTTTTTAGCCAAAATTCTAACTCCATGCCTCAATCTGATTTTGTTTCACAATTGAAACAACATTTTGATCACCTTCGTCCCGCCATTGCATCAAGACACACTTCTCCTAAAGTTTTCATCTCCAAAAATCTCCAGTCTTGTTCGCATGTCTTCTTACGTACGGACTTAGTACGTAAATCATTACAACCGCCATACGAAGGTCCTTTCAAAGTCATCAGTCGCGATGATACACAGAACAAAAACGGCCTAATAAAATAGAACAAAAGTAAGAAGATTTCTCTATGGTTTTTCTTCAAGAGGAAAGTCTTCTTATTTTTACTAGGATTATCTTTTAAATAAAAACAATAAGATATCTTCTAATTTTTACGTGAAAGGCTTTTTGAATTTATTGAGAAGATTATCATATTGTTTTTATGTGAAAATCTTCTTGAACTTATTGAGAAGATTATCTTATTGTTTTTATGTGAAAATCATCTTGAATTAATTAAAAAGCAAATCTTTTTGTTTTCATAGGGCTGCCTTCTTGAATTTATTAAAAAGAAAGTCTTTTAATATTCATAAGGTAATCATCTTAAATTTAATGAAAAGACAATCCCTTTATTTTCAAAAGAAAATCACCTGGAATTAGAAAATATTTTTTAAATTTTTGCTTTAAATAAGTAACTAAAATAAAGGTTCATTCATATAATTTCTCTTATTTTTATTTTAAAAAAAATTAAAGTTAATTACATTTCAGTCAAAAACTTAATTTATAACAATTCAAGTGCAAAAAAATATTTTTAATTTTTATATTCAAAACTAAATAAAATACAATTTTTAAATATATATAATCAATGTTTATCTGTACTATTTAATTGTACAAAAACTAAATTTATTACAATTCAAATGCAAAAAACAATATTTTTTATTTCGATACTTAAAATTAAATAAAATTCAATTCATGAATAAATATTCGTAATATTCGTAAATTAAAAATTAATCTTATGAATTACCAATATTTATAATATGTTGGAGTACCATGCAGTGATTTTAAATGTACAATCAACTCCTTAGGTGATAAGTGAGGTTTATTACAGAGGAAGCAAGCAAATTGGAACATTTTGTTGTAAATTGAAAATAGAACTAATTTAATTTACTTAAAAGATTTGCTACTGAAGAAAATTCTTCAGATTTCAGTTCAAAAAAATATTGTTCTAAAAATGCCCAAACTTGCTTGCTTCTTTTTGAATATTGAATTTTATATACATACGATAGTTTTATAATTAGGTCAACACATTTCATGTATGAAGCGCACTTCCATCGAAGGCCATCGCAAAAAACATAGAACTCTGAGATTGACCCGAAATCAGGTCCAACGACAATGATTCTAGGCTGCAGTTTCTCACATGCCATTTCAAAATTCTTTTTCAATTCTAGGATTGTAGTTTCAATATCGTTACACGTACATATAAGCGTAACGAAATCGTTTTGGCCATCTGCTATTGTTGGTTTGTTTTCCTTATTAATCCGCAAAGGCTGCAGTATGGCATGCAATAGAATTGTTGTTATACAATACTTAGCATCTACAAAAAACTTCAATTTCAAAATTCAATTTTTTTAAGTACTTTACCTTTGGAAACATCTACACGATATAAACTTTTTAAAAACAGTTCTCTAGAAGTTTGATCTTTGATGTCGCTTTTGAAAACTCCAAAAATCTTATTATAAAATTTTTCCAGCTTTACAAACAGCATATTTCCCTTCCCGGGATACAAATTTTCAAAGTCTATTTCAACCTTTAAAAAATTGGATTGAGTCATTAAAAATAATAAAATAAAGGAATTTGGATTGAGTCATTAAAAATAATAGAAGAAAGGAAGGACTCACAAGTTCATAACCACAAGAATCATTATACCGTGGCCATTCATCAAAAACTTCACTTAAACTGCTGGCACTTCTGCCATTCTTTGACTAGAAGTCTCTCTCCAGAATGCAGTAACCTTTTCCCAGGGAGTGCAATTGCACTGCAACCAGCATTTTTTTTCATAGAAGTCATCTTGAAATGAAAATATATAATTATGACACATACATAGAAATAATAAGTGTGTTCGAACCTGATGATAAAACTTCTTTAATAGCTTCACCATGGCTTACCAAAAAATTTGGCTTTTCAATAGTTAGTCCATCGCGAAAACAATTTTCCAGTGGGATTTTTTTTCCCTGCCTTTCTTGCAATAAAATAAGTTTCCTATTTATCAAATATTTTTATTAAAAAAAACTTAGGGATTGTTATTTAATAATTATTTTAATTTATTTACTGTACCTGTTTCTCTTTGGGGAAAACCAAATCACATTGGCCCATTGTTGCATCTTCGAATATGTTAATTTTATATTTTTTTCTAAATATTGTTCAACAATGCAGTGGCACAAATACTTCTGGCTTTTTGTATCAAGACAGCCTTGTTTTTGTTGGTATTCCAACACCAACACTCCTTTAATCGTACTCTTTAAAATGTTGGTTAGGCTGTTAATGTCTATAGTACAATCATGTTGTGCCTGAACAGCGGGCAAGGACTTTATTGATTGGTTGCTTTTACTTGAGTCGTCAGAATTTTTTTGCAACCACTCTGGGATTCGACTTGTTGCCGATAAGTTGTCTACTTCATTATTTAATGGTATATTCTGTTTTTAATATAAAATTACAAATAAAACACATCATACGACTAAAATGATAAAATACTTGCCATATTTTTCCGCCATTCTCTGAGACCTGTTTTAAATTTTATGAGCTCCCCAAAAAAATTCATATCCAACCTGTTGAATAGGCGATCAATATCATCCATTTCCATTTTTTGTAAAATACTTAATGTTGTGATGCCATGTTTTACAAGGATTTCAATAACATCATCCGATAAATCCCATGATTTAAACATGGGAAATGTTTCTATATCATAGAAACTGTTTGCTGTACCATCCATTAGAAACTGCAATTAGAAAATAAATGTGTAGTAGTTTTTACCAGTAATTTATACATAATGACATCAACTCATATACAACATAATGACACTTAATTTTAATACACTCACCTGTAGTTAAATTTATTAAATTATTTTAAATGAAGCAAATTTTATCGATCTGTATCGATGAGCTGCCGATTTAAAATTGACACACTTATATTTTATATTCTTCTTTTGTTCTCCTTCTATTTAGTTGTTTTAGCCTTATTAAATTTGAAATCCAACAACAATTGCATAGATTGTTGTTGCTACATTGCAAATATAACTGTAAACTGTGAAACAAATTAAATTGTGAAACAAAAAAAAAACACCATGCATAACTGTAAGGAACAAAAAACACAAAATTTTAAATAACAAGTTGTCACATAAAATTAAGGAGATATTCTCTTTGATTATGAATTTAACGAGTATATTTTCCAAATAAAATAAAAAAAACTTAAAACAAGAAGATTCTTTTAATTTTAAGCAGATATACTTTTAAATAAAATTAATAAGAATTCTTTAATAAAATCAATAAGAAATCTCTATGAAAATTTCTTCGGTTTTACCTTCTGTTACACTTCTTTGTCTACAAACTGTTCATAAAGACGATCTTTTTGATTTTATTATGCAAATTTTGCTCTGTGTAAAAATTTCGTTATTGACCGTAAAGGTCAACACATTCCAGTTTCAATCGACAGATTAAAACCTTGCTTTAGGGAACAATCTGAAGATGATTTAACTCAAAACTCACCTACTTTGAGAACTGATCTCAGTCGCGCAGACAAAACGTCGTCTCCTACAGATATTGTCCATTCTACTACTTCGGACACATTCCAGTCTTCTCCTTCTACCTCCACAGAAACGAGACAACGCGACGCTAAGGCTAATGTATCTACTAAAAGGGTTAGATTTGACCCCATCCATCAACAAAAGATATTCCACCCTGCATCTACAATTACGCGAGCAGGCAGAACCACTCGTACCCCTACTCGCTTCCTTCGTGCTGTAGCACAATAATTTCAATATCGTCTCATCTTCGATGATACTAGGGGGGGAGTGTTGTGGTGATAACTCCAATGCATGATAAATTCAATTCTATTTAATAAATAACTTGTAATAAAAACAATCCTGTTCGAAAGATATAGAAGAGTTACTAACGTTACCCAGCACAACAACCAGGCTGGGTAACTTTATTCACCCCAACAAATTTTCTGTTGGGTTATTACGATATATGACAAAAAAAATGTAAAAATCTGTCTGTCAAATCGCTCGATATAAAAAATCACGTTTTTTTTGTACTTACACACGCCATTGCGATAAAATATAAATATAATAATTTTATACAAATAAACGCTCAACAAATTATAATAAGAATAATATTTTCTCTTTTGTTAATTAATTAATGGTTAATTTTATATTATCACTGTGTCTTTTTATGAAAAATAAAGTGTCAATTGTCTACGTTAGCAATTCATTAAAATATATTTAAACAAATATAGTTTTTTCCTGTAGTGGAAAAGTATTTAGTAAAACGACAGCTGCAACACACTATCTTTTACCTCTATACTTCTTTGGACTGCTGCTGCTTGCTTGTATGGATTTTCGAGGAATAATTTCTAGTACCAACAGAGTTGTTATTAAAGATAAATTATAAGAAAAGTCGCATTCAAATACCATAAACTCTCGAAGCACAGGATAGAAATTACTGGAAAGAATTACAATTGCTCAACGAATGTTATAGTGAACAACTCTAGCTCCAAGATACACAGAACAACGCCGCTAGCAGCCAACCTTCATTGGACTCATCCACTGGAAATTGAATACCAAAAGTTAACCACATTATTTCACAGAAAATACACCATAAGTAAAACTAGCAATTAAATCATTTACCGAAAATTTAATATTCTTTGAAATTTAAAGAAATTTTAATAAGGTTAATTGCACTATAACAATTGTAAGTATGTTATTTATAAATCCAGTGTAAAATTTTAGTGCGTTTCTTTGCTCGTTGTATTAATTTTAAGTTGTACATAAATTATTAAATATATATGTTCGTCCAAATGTCAAGTTTTTTTCGGAAAAAAGGTCTGAATTATAGAGCTTTTTCCTTAAAATTCGAATCGTTATATTACTGTATGTAATTGACAGATTACATACAGCAATGATAATTAGAAATCATTAATTATGTATTAAAATGTATTGAAAAAATAATAATTATGCAACTATAGTAAAAAAAACTTAACGAGAACACAAAACAATCTGGATTTAGAAGAAATAACAATTATTTAAAATTTTCGAAATACAAATCACTCATTATTTACAATTTAAGGCCATTTTTTCATATAAAAATGACAAAAATGTGTAATATGTCCTTTATTATAATGAGATACTCAGTATGAGCAAAATTTCAGCGCGGTAAATGTGCATTCAGATCTTATGGATTTTCATATTTTCCTACATAATAACTGATTTTTAAATATCATTGCTGTATGTAATCTGTCAAATACACCAAAATAACGATTTGAACTTTAAGAAAAAAGGTCTATAAGCTTTGAGCGAAATGTCATACTTTTATTTTTTTTGTGTTCATTATTTATAATGTAAGGCTCTTTATCCATATGAAAAGACACAAACATGTATGATGTCTATTATTATAATGATATACACAGTATTACCAAAATTCCTTCGCTCAAAATGAGTCAACCAGAGGATGAGGATTTCAGTGCAATTCTTTAAGGTCTTTCAGAATGAAAAAAAATTTGAATTTTTTTTCTTCAGATTTATAAAGTTTTTTGCTTTAAAAGTTTTAGAAATACGTACTGACTGCTTCAACAAACTTGTCTTTTCAATTTGGGATTAATAACATAATGGGAAGTTACTGAAAAATGAATCACAAAATTCCACCCATCAAAGCTCTCAAGAGTCAAGTTAAATAAAAGTGTGTAAAAAGTAGAATTTTAATCCAGCTAAAAATCTTTAAAATTAAATATCTCAAGAGCAGGACAAACATACCTCTCTCTAAATTTGACATATTTTAGAGTAAGAATAGAACTAATTTTTAAAAATATTTCAAATTCAATTGATTTTTGACCCTAACGCCAACTTTAGAAACTGTTTTTAAATATTTTAATTTTAAAATTAATTACAAAAAAGTTCAATTAATTTTTTTTCTAAAGATTAACTAGTCAGTAGTCACCTATAAAACAAAAAAAGTTTGTTGAAATCGTTATAGCCATTCTTGAGCAATTTAATTTCAAAGCTACTTTGGATTGGCAGAATTTTTATTTTTCATGTATTTTGGGGTGCCCTATGCTTAAACTACGCACTTTAAAAAAACTCTAAAATAAGTTGTATTTTTTATTTTATCCATACTACTTATATGCCAAGTTTCAGGAAAATCCAAAATGGTCAAGTTTTCACAACTTGGTCTAGAACACGTTTTTCGTCTAATTAAAATTTCAAGACAGTAAAAAATTTAAAATTCACAACACAGGAATAGGAAAACTTAAAGTTTTATTGAATGAGGGTATTAAACCCAATAATTCAAAAATTATTGAATTTTTAAAAAATTTAAAAGCCGAATATTCAAATCAAGGCTTTACATTCACTTCAAAAGAACTTAGAAAAGAATTGTTTCCTCTTAAAGAAATCAGGGGTGGTTACACTGAGGATGAAATTAAAAGTGAACTTTCAATTGAATTTCCAAAAATTAAAATAATTAAAATTCAAACTTTCTCCACTCAATAGTCAAAAATTTCTAGGGCACAATCGAACATGTTTTCGGTACACTTCGAAGCCGGTCAAAATCTAGCCAATATATTAAATCTTAAATTTTAAACCAAAGAATCAATTGGGAGATAAATTAAAAAATGGAAATAATTCAATGTTTTCATTGTCAGAGTTCATACAGGTCAAAGCTGTGCTTTCTCCAAAAGATGCGTAAAGTGTCATGATAAAGGACAGTAGAGATGAGAACTCTAATCCAGCTTATAGTCTTATAGATGGTGTGAACCACACCTAAATTTTATCAAACAAGAGGCAACAACAATTATTGAAACTCATGGACTAAATAACCAATAAAAACGAAATTGTAAATAACTTAACGGTAAATCTTTGGCGAAGGTGGTTAACCATAACATTTTTATTATTATTATTATTATTATTACACACTTTTATTTAACTTGACTCTTGAGAGCTTTGATGGGTGGAATTTTGTGATTCATTTTTCAGTAACTTCCCATTATGTTATTAATCCCAAATTGAAAAGACAAGTTTGTTGAAGCAGTCAGTACGTATTTCTAAAACTTTTAAAGCAAAAAACTTTATAAATCTGAAGAAAAAAATTCAAATTTTTTTTCATTCTGAAAGACCTTAAAGAATTGCACTGAAATCCTCATCCTCTGGTTGACTCATTTTGAGCGAAGGAATTTTGGTAATACTGTGTATATCATTATAATAATAGACATCATACATGTTTGTGTCATTTCATATGGATAAAGAGCCTTACATTATAAATAATAAACACAAAAAAAATAAAAGTATGACATTTCGCTCAAAGCTTATAGACCTTTTTTCTTAAAGTTCAAATCGTTATTTTGGTGTATTTGACAGATTACATACAGCAATGATATTTAAAAATCAGTTATTATGTATGAAAATATGAAAATCCATAAGATCTGAATGCCCATTTACCGCGCTGAAATTTTGCTCATACTGAGTATCTCATTATAATAAAGGACATATTACACATTTTTGTCATTTTTATATGAAAAAATGGCCTTAAATTGTAAATAATGAGTGATTTGTATTTCGAAAATTTTAAATAATTGTTATTTCTTCTAAATCCAGATTGTTTTGTGTTCTCGTTAAGTTTTTTTTACTATAGTTGCATAATTATTATTTTTTCAATACATTTTAATACATAATTAATGATTTCTAATTATCATTGCTGTATGTAATCTGTCAATTACATACAGTAATATAACGATTCGAATTTTAAGGAAAAAGCTCTATAATTCAGACCTTTTTTCCGAAAAAAACTTGACATTTGGACGAACATATATATTTAATAATTTATGTACAACTTAAAATTAATACAACGAGCAAAGAAACGCACTAAAATTTTACACTGGATTTTTAAATAACATACTTACAATTGTTATAGTGCAATTAACCTTTTTAAAATTTCTTTAAATTTCAAAGAATATTAAATTTTCGGTAAATGATTTAATTGCTAGTTTTACTTATGGTGTATTTTCTGTGAAATAATGTGGTTAACTTATTTGTAGGTAAAATTATATAACTAAAAACTCTAAAATAAAAATATAAATAAAAAAATTTAAAAAACACACTTTTTGAAAAACGAACTAAAAAGCAGAAAATAAATTTTGCATTAACACCAGCGTTATGTCTTTTATAATTATATTTCCTTTGAAATTGTTAGAAGAAAAAATATTTAAATGGTATTTAACACATCTTAGCATAGATGCAAATATTAAATTTTTGACTAATTTAAAATGCTAATTTTCGATTGACAAACAGTTCCGTTCCCATTTGTTACATAAAATAAAAGTGGGTGGCGCATTCAGAAACGAAAGGGAATAAACGTTGGTAGTCTCTCTTGTTAGAGATTAGCATAGAATACATTTGTTCCTTTTCTATATAACGTATGCGTCACCCACTTTTATTTTATGTAACAAATGGGAACGGAAAACTGTTTGTCAATCGAAAATTAGCATTTTAAATTAGTCAAAATTTAATATTTGCATCTATGCTAAGATGTGTTAAATACCATTTAAATATTTTTTCTTCTAACAATTTCAAAGGAAATATAATTATAAAAGACATAACGCTGGTGTTAATGCAAAATTTATTTTCTGCTTTTTAGTTCGTTTTTCAAAAAGTGTGTTTTTTAAATTTTTTTATTTATTTTTTTTTAGAATTCTTTAATGAATCGAATACAAAATTCCTATGCCTTTGGGAAATTTAACTAAAAATATTAGTGAATTTTGGCCCATTTATAAGTCAATAAAGGGCGATGCCCACAAGGCTGCTACTTATTTACAATTTGTGAATTATCTATCTCAACATTAATTCAATGGGTGTTTCGAACCAATTAATTAAAGCACATGACGAAATATGGAAAAGTTAGTAAAATGATCAAAACCAATATCTTTAAACGTGCCACTGTCAACGGATTAGATTTTTTTTGTTCCAAATCTTATAGCGTTTACGTTTCTCGATTTAAGTTTTGACCTCAGAGCGGGCAAAACTCTTTCAGTTTTGCATTTTTTTTAGTTTTGCATTATTTTTTCAGTTTTTGCCCTTAAAATACTTGAGAATCGAACAGAAAAAAGTCACATTTTTAGATCTGTCAAATTTGTTAACCAAAATAAAGGAATTCATTTTTTAATGTATATTATTATTTTTAAACTATTTAAATATTTTTTATTTAAGAAAATTACATTATTAGAACTATGTTTTTTCTTATTTTGTATACTATATTAATATATTATACAAGGCAACATTTTTGCTCCGTCTCCTGAGAAAAGTCAAAAATGCAGAAATATTGCCCTCTAAAAGTTTGAAACTTGCATCCAAATTCCAAATCAAGAAAGAAAACGCAAATTTTTTCAGGTCAACATTTTTTCGAGAATCGAACAGAAAAAATGTAACCTGAAAAAAAAGTGCAAAACAAAGTCACATTTTTTTGTAGAATCGAAAACGCTATTAGTCAAAGCAAAAACTTAATTTATATACCTACCTGAACTGAACTAATAAAATCTTGAAAGCAAACATCATTATATATTATGTATGTTCAATAATTAAAGATTACATATTCCTCTTTCTTCCACAGTTACTCAATTTTATTGTTGTGTTGTTTATTTGGTTCAATTACTTACAATTGAAATATTTTAGCGATATTTAACGTAAAATGAACGGAACCAATAATTTTTTGTTTCTCGTAAACAAATCTTCACAATATTTGATTATTCGTAGCAATTAAGAAGAAAAAACGTTAATAAATTGCCAGAAAGATTATCCATTATTACTATCATCATTGATTGCTGTTAAATTGAATGTGGACTCCACGTCTATTTTTTTGTTGTTATTCAATTTGAAATTTACTATGCATTTTCTGGAATAATTGATTGATGGTTTGATTATTTTTTGTTTGTTTGTATATAACGATTTTATTTAAAAGTTTGTTTTGTAAATTGGTTTAAATGAGTTTTGATAGTATTTACTTGATTGACGGATCAAATTTCTAATTGTGATTTCTAGAAACAGTAGTAAGACCCATGGGTGATTTTTAGAAATAGAGTTTGGTACTAATTATAATGCTCATAAAAAATTTTAAGTTTGAATCAATCAGGTCATATGAGTTGACAGCAAGAATTAACAGATCCGAATGAAATCAAACAAGTAATAGATAAATAGCATGATGCACCTAATGAAGGCCATCATAGGGCATAAAGCGAACATTTTACAGAATAAAATTAAAATATAAAGGGAAAAAGTATGTATGAAAACAAATAGAAAACAAAACTATATTAAATCTTGTACTATTTGCCAAAAAACCAAAACCAAAATAAAACTAGTTGTTTAGTCAAAGCTGAAATCAATTAGTGGTGGAACGAGAATATTGGAAATAGATTGCATTGACCACATTTTTCCCTTTGTTGTGAACGGTAAAAGGATAGGTTTAAGTTATAGAAATCTTCAATGAAGTGAATTGGCACGACGTGGAATGAAGATATTTTTCAAGCGCTTCTATAAAATGTCATACAAATCGAACTGATTAACAATTTTACCTACAATATGTACAAAAACAACTTCTTGTTTTTCTTTAAATAAAACAACCGTTTCTAAGACTATTTTTAAATAATTTATAACACAATTATAATTGTATAATGATGAAAAAAACAATAAAATCCCTTCATAATAATTAAAATTAGTTTTCACAACAAAAATACCATAACCACCCATTCTTCAATCTTATCATAATTTGTTGTTTTCTTCTCATTAAATAACATTAAAAATAAAACAAAAAATTTAAAGTGAAAATAATTTCGTTTTATCTCCCAGTAAGAATGTTTCTGATGTAATCTTTTATTATTAAGTAAACATGTTTGTTGTAACTATAGTTTCATAAACTATTTTTCTATTCATCAAAATAATAAAGAAATCATAATTTAAATTTACAATCTGTATTTTCCAAAAAAAAATTAAGTTTCCCTAACAAATTGTTTTGTTTTAAATCTTAATGTAATTTTCACAGCATTAACATACTAATATATAAATTCGAGGAATTTAAAAGAAAGCAGCAAGAAACACAACAATAATATCGTAATTAATTTAATAATATTATGCTTTGATATAATTGAAAATTAAATATAAAATTTACAATTTTAATTCGGTTGCGTAAACCAAAATTTTAAAAAGTATCTATATGAAAATGGATGTCTAACATACAAAGCGAAAATTTGAATTTAATTATAACTAGGGGAATCTCACCGCTTCGTCACTAGTTTTCACAGCATTAATATTAAAAATTAAAGGATGCAAATGATAAAAAGTAAAACAATTTAGTTTTATTGAATAATACAAGATTTGACTAAGTAGTCTTCCTTTATCAAATCTCCACCTCCACGACTTCCCTATCATATTCAAAGCAATTACATTTGGCAAATGCATACCAAAGCATTAAAAACCATCAAACCATTAAAAAACCATTAGTTAAAAATCAGTAAAGACATTATAAAATTATCTAAAACATTATAAGTCACGGAATTAAAATAGGCTTTGGCCGTTATGGATTTTTATAGCTGAAAAAGAAAAAATTAGTAGCAGGCAACGGCTGGCTGATGAAAAAACTTACTTTGGTATAAAGTAAATAAATTTGAATGGATTTACTTATTGGAAACAACGCTTAAATTGAATAAAATAAAAAAATACTGTTACGCATTCAAAGAAAAAAAAATTCACAAAATTTGAAATTTCAAAGCATACAGATATTTGAAATGCCCGCCCAACACGACTGAAAGTTGGGGGGAGAGAGGGGTAGGATAAAGTGAGCCTGTACAAGAGCAGCAGAGCTCGTTCTGTTGTAGTAGTAAATCTCTATACGTCTAGTTGTGTGAAAGTATTTTTTCAGTTTGTGATGCGTCTGTTACATATTCTCTACTTATAATTTGAAAAATATTTTATGTTATATGTATGTTTATAATAATGAAATGTAGATGTCACTAGTAACTTTAATTTGTAATGTATACGTGATGTAACATTAAATAAAATATACTGTTGTTAGCTGACGTACTTCCAGCATGTTAAAAATAAATGGTCAAAACTGATGGACGTGTTTAATTTTGTATTCTTTAAACATCCTATAAAATATAAATAGAAAATCATAACAGCGTCCTTTGTAAGCGGACGTGGTAATTGAGTTTTCGATTAAAATTAAACAAATTGTTAATTGACAATAGTTTACTGCCGTTGTCTAATAACAAAGTAAGTAGAGTATTAATTTGTAGCCTTTAACATTGCTTTTATAATTTTAATATTAGTAGCTTTTATAATTTTAATATTATTGTAAATTCATACATGATAATTAAAATTCTTAAATGTTACAATAATGTTTTGTTTTGATGTGTACGCTTGAAGCTACAACTATCGTATTCTTAATTTCACCAAAAACGAAGTAATATTTTAGAAAATATTTACTGTACATCTAAAATTTATTTTAGATTTTTATAGATTTCCCTCCAGACCACGCGTAACGTTTACGTACAGTTTACGAAAACTTTCCTCTATGAAAGTCGACGTAAACGTTACGCAAAAACGTAACGTAAACGGAACACAAACGTAGTGGTTGTAACATGAGAAGTGAAACAAATTAGCGAGGACTTTTGTATGTATTAGTGTATATAAAAGTGTTCATAATATGTACGCTAAAACGTAACGTAAATGATACGTAAAAACGTATCATTTACGTGATACTTACGTGTTTCTTTTACTTACGGACGGTTTAGTTCATCTCAAAATAATATATTTTTCAATTGAAATTAAATAAAAACGCAAAATATAATAGTAAAAATAAATAATTTAATAAAATATAATGTTATACATAATTTGGTAATAAAATAAATGTATATTTTTGTCAAATATATTAATATTAATTTTTTACTGTATCCACCAAAATTGGTTTAAATAAACCGACCGATCCGATAAAAACTATAACGAAATCAAATAATAGTTAAATAAATTGAAAAATATTACATATTTAATAAACATAACCTACAAAATGTTATTTTTGAACATTTATAAACAACTTACATCTTTTATTTAACACTTATAGTTATTTATAAATTGGTTGTTGTTTGTTATAATGTTTTTGTTATAATATTAAATGATTATAATTTTAATTAATTGAGTGTTTCTTTAAATATGAAATATTTAATATGAAATATATATGACAGTTTCCATGTTACGTACAAAGACAATCAACCGCTCTAAAAATTGCTTGATGAGCGACATTATTTTTATAAAAATTTTTTAACATATCATTTTTTTGGCATTTTATCATTACTTTCAACTAGTAAAAAGGTTTTGTTAAAACAAAACTTTTGTTTAGCTAAACTTAAAAAAAAGGACGTTACGTACATAAGACAAAAAAAGGACCGCATTTTTTGGAAGTTTGTTTATTTATAAAAATTTATCGAATGTATGAAGTTTATACAAAAACCAGAAATAGTATCTGAAAGTAAAAGAAACGCACTTATTTTCAATGCTTTTATTTAACCTTTAATTCAACATTTTCAAACGTAAAAATCAAAAAACTAGCGTTACGTACATGTCTCAAAGCGTTACGTACAAAGACACCGATACAAAATATACTCAAAATTCAATTAGTATCTTAAAGTAAATGTTTAAATCACTTAAATATTATTTGTAATCTTGATTTTAATTAACTTGGGGGATTTAGCGGTTTGTGAAGCCAATAAAAAATAATCACCATTTGCAACATCCAAAGTAACTTCAAAGTGATGTTTTGATTGAATGTGAGGAATACTACGTACATCGGCCCATCGTTCAGACAATAGCTTGCGAGTGTTGAGAACAGTATCCTTATCCACATAAAATATTTTAATTGTTTGAATAGCATCTGTTGCCGCTTCTGCAAATGGTTCAGCAGAGTCAACTTCTACATTTCGAGCTTTTACCATTTTTGATTTTCCTGAGTTTTACAATTTACAAAGAGGTGTTAATTCGTGTTCTTCAGTTATTTAATTTTAAAGATTTTTAGTCCGATTAAAATTCTAATTGTTCGTTATTTTCTCGAACTTCAGTGGTTAAAATTTTTGATGATAAAAATTGTTCGAAAAAATAATGAACAATTTGAATTTTAGTATGACTAAAAATCTTTAAAATTAAATATCTCAAGAACAAGAATTTTAGCCTCTTTGTTAATTTGATATATTTTAGAGTAAGGATAGAACTATTTTCAGAAAAAAAATTAATTAAATTCCAATTGATCTTTGACCCTAGCGCCATCTTTAAAAAAGTTTTTTTAATATTTTTATTTAAAAATTAATTATAAAACGAATGAATTAATTTTTTTTCAAACGATTAACTAATCATCTATCAAACAAAAAAAAGTTTGACGAAATCGGTATAGCCGTTCTTGAGCAATTTAATTTCAAAGTTACATCGGATTGGCAGAATTTTCATTTTTCATGCATGTTGCGGTGCCCCCTATGCTCAAACTATGTACATTAAAAAAATTTGAAATAAGTCGTATTTTTTATTTTGTCCATACTACTTATATGCCAAGTTTCAGGAAAATCAAAATGGTCAAGTTTTCACAACTCTGTCTAGAACACGTTTTTCATCAATTATAAGAGAAGATAAACGTGTTCTGGTTTTTTTTAAACTGGAAGAGGAATTTCCCTTAAGTAGAGGATGAGACGTCATTTTAGAATAATAAATTATTTCTTATCAGATTACCCACTCTGACAATATCAAATGTACTGTATTCACTAGTTAATTTTTAAACTAAGCTAATTTGTTACGTACATTTTGATAAATTTAAAAAATTGTCTTATGTACGTAACGCTTAAAATTGAAACTTTAAAAATTTTTGATTAAAACTTTGTCAAATTTTATTAATAACTTTAAAAACCGCATAAACAATTTTACTCTAACATTATTTTTTTAATACATCTAGTAGCAAAATGAATAAATTCATATTTTGTTACGTACCTGAGACAGCAGTCAATCTATATAATAATTATTGATTTTCTCTGCACCTATTATTTTTTAATTAACATTTAATAATCACACTAAACAATAATCATGTAAACTTTAAAAATTAAATACAAATAATAAATTGCTTGCTTATTTCACACGATTATGAACGGTCTAACTTGGCCGGAGTCAATAACATTTATGATGAATTTGTAGTATTGAACAATATGCAGACGTGTGATCTTACTAACAGGTCCAAACAAGAAAATTCGCACTAGATGACAAAATATAAATAATGTATGTTGTGAATCAAATAATGAGAACGGCTATATATGGTATTACTTTTTTTTTCTAAATGTTACCCGTTTCGTGGAAACAGTGATATGTTTCTTTATATATGAAAAATTTAACGTCACTATACAAATGAATTATAATTTAAGATATATATGAATTTTAGTGTGGTGGTAGTAGTGTCTATTTAAAAATAATGTACGTAAACTGTACTGTTTTTATGTATACATTTTTGCGCCTGGAGGGTTAAGTGATTCTGAAGACATTGATGAAGAGCCAGCAGAGAATAATGACATCGAAGTTGAAGAGCCTGAAAATGCCAATGATTTTGAAGATAATACAGAATTTGGGAGTTTGATCGATGAAGAAAACGAACCACAACAAAAGAGGCCTAAAATTGATTAGATTTTAACATTTATTTTATTGGTTTTTCTTTTTATAAGCGTGTATAGCTTATTATTAACCAATATTAATAAAGTAAATATTTGTAAATAAAGTAAACAATTCGTAGCGAATATATTCAAATTGTATGTTGTATTTTATCATATGTATTTAGAATAATTTAATATGCATGTAAAGCTTTCGAAACTAAACTGTAGCTTATGAAAATTAATAAAGTACTTTTGAATTTTTGAGATCAATTAAACTCAAGTAAGTAAAGAAGTAATTGGAATATTTTCAATTCAATGGTATGGTTTGAAGTTTCTCAGAAAAAAACTCCATTTCACATTTTTCGTGTTTCGGTTGGGATTCGAACCTACCTCGTCAGTGCCCGGCTCGAATCCTTGGGCAGACATGCTATCGATTACGCCGTTGAGGCGATGACAATTTCAAAGTTGAAACTTCTTCATCACTTATTTATTTTTACTTAAGTTGAATTTTTCCACTGTCATCTTTCTTTTGACACACTTGACAACATTTTTTTGACAAACTTATAATACCACAATTCACAATAATAATAATAAAATTTTATGTCAAACAAATAATTAATTTTATTTTTTTAAAAAAATTGGGTAAAACAAGAAATAAAAATCTTTCTTTTGACACACTTGACAACATTTTTTTGACAAACTTATAATGCAATAATCTAGATTTTGGTCTCACATACCAATCCCGAATCAATATTTCTCCAAATTCAATGTTCCTACTCGTAATCACTTAAAATGAAAGTTTTTTAAGCAAAAAATATGCAAATTTCCTTGTTTTGACACACTTGACGATTTTTTTGACACATTTCCGGTACAGTTATCGAACACACGTCTATTCGGCTCTTCCCATTGAGTAAACCTATTTTTAGAAAAAAAAATGTTTGAAATCCGTCCAGCGGTGTTCTAGATTTCGTAGGTTGTGACGGACGGCCGACAGACAGACATACATTTTTTTTTTGCTTTTTTAGAATCAGTTAGAATCAGAAATGCCAAAAAAAGTGGGGGTAAGAATTTCACTTTTAGCTCATGAATGTAATACTTAGGTCTTTCAGACCGAAGTAATTAACCAAAATATTAATATTCCAATTTTTATAAAACCATTCACTGCTTCACTGTTATTTGGTTACACATATTTCACAATTAATTTCTTTTAACTAATTTATTACTAATAGACCGGGAGGCAGCGTTGCAAATGAAAAAGTCATTTGATGCTGGTTGGTTTTTATTTATTTTAATTAATTAACTCCAGCTGATGATAAATCTGGCGGTCAGCTGCTAAAGTAGTGGGAGGTGTGGTTGTGGGAGACTTAAAAACTGGTAAAAAAACGAATTCCAAAAGTAATTTGATGCCGCTTCAAAATTTGTATGATGCATGTTTACACCATAAAAATTGAAAAAAAAGTGATCAGCTGATTGGCGGATGGGGGATTATACGTCAGCTCCTCGTATACATCAGTATAAAAATGCAATATAGTCAAGACCTTTCTGCATAGGATCTTGATGAAACTTTGGCAAATGATCCAGGTTCATTTGAAAATGGAAGATCTGAATTCATTTTAAATTTGGACAAAATGGCGGGGGATCTCCCGAACACCTCTAAGTTTAAATCTTCAATAACTTCTAATCCTGACTTATGATCTTATGGAAACTTGGCATATAAAGTTTTAGTACTGTTTCCATTATTTCTACATACCAACTTCCGGTTTGACACTTCCGGTTAAAAAGATTTTTTCCAGGTGTTTATCCCTACTGTAGCCTACAATTACCGATCGATTTTCATGAAACGTTGGTAAAAGCTTTCAAGTAACATGAAAAAGGTTTTATTAGCTTTTGGAGTACATTGGATAAGAGGTTGGGGGTCCACCATACAACAGGTGGTATTTTCCACAATGTATTTTATGTTTGTTGGGAGCATAAAACATTCGTTCGGGAATGAATTTTGACGACACTTTGGAAAAAGATGCAAATATGTATGGCAAGAAACTGATTAGTTTTTGAGCGATAGTGAACAAAGTGGGGGGGGGGTCTCCCAAGCACCCGTTATTTTTAAAGCTGAATAACATCTGTACCTGATAATGGAATTGGATGAAACTTGGTACATAAAAATTTGGTACGGTTCACAAAAGTTCTGCATCCCAACTTCCGGTTTTTCATTTCCGGTAAAAATGTTTGGTTCTCCCAACAAACATTGAAAAAATTGTAACACAATAAGCAGGTGTTCGGGAGGCCACTTATCTCAATACTGTCCAAAAACTAATCAGTTTTTTGTCATTTAACTCTCCATATTTTTTCAAAGTGTCACTAAAATTGATTAATGAATGAAGTCTGTATGCTCCCAACAAATTTTAAAAATCAAGTGCAAAAAGTCAGCAGTTGTATGGTAGATCCCCCGCCACTTTGATTAATGTGTCCCAAAAGATGATAATTATTTTTCACTAACTGAAACTTTTTCCATAAATTCATGGAAACGTTTCACGTTTCATCATAATCACTTTATTATTGTAGGCACTGAAAAAGCTTCAAAAAATTACAAACCAAAATTGTTTACCGGAAATTAAAAACCGGCAGTTGGGATGCAGAACTTTTGTGAACCGTACCAAATTTTTATGTACCAAGTTTCATCCAATTCGATTATCAGGTACAGATGTTATTAAGCTTTAAAAATAACAGGTGTTTGGGGGACCCCCCCCCACCACTTTGTTCACTATCGCTCAAAAACTAATCAGTTTCTTGTCATACATATTTGCATCTTTTTCCAAAGTGTCGTCAAAATTCATTCCCGAACGAATGTTTTATGCTCCCAACAAACATAAAAAACATTGTGGAAAAAACCACCTGTTGTATGGTGGACCCCCAACCTCTTATCCAATGTACTGCAAAAGCTAATAAAATCTTTCTCATGTTACTTGAAAGCTTTTACCAACGTTTCATGAAAATCGATCGGTAATTGTAGGCTACAGTAGGGATAAACACCTGGAAAAAAACTTTTTAACCGGAAGTGTCAAACCGGAAGTTGGTATGCAGAAATATTGGAAACGGTACTAAAACTTTATATACCAAGTTTCCATAAGATCATAAGTCGGGATTAGAAGTTATTTAAAACTTAAACTTAGAGGTGTTCCGGAGACCCCGCCATTTTGTCCAAATTTAAAATGAATTCAGATCTTCAATTTTCAAATGAACCTCAAATTTGCCAAAGTTTCATCAAGATCCTATGCAGAAAGGTCTTGACTATATTGCATTTTTATACTGATGTATACGAGGAGCTGACGTATAATCACCCATCCGCCAATCAGTTGATCACTTTTTTTTCAATTTTTATGGTGTAAACACGCATCATACAAATTTTGAAGCGGCATCAAATTACTTTTGGAATTCGTTTTTTTACCAGTTTAAAAGTCCCCCACAACCACAACCCCCACTACTTTAGCAGCTGACCGCCAGATTTATCATCAGCTGGAGTTAATTAATTAAAATAAATAAAAATCATCAATCATCAATCAAAATCATTTGCCAAAGTTTCATCAAGATCCTATGCAGAAAGGTCTTAGCTATATTGTAATTTTATACTGATGTATACGAAGAGCTGACCTATAATCCCCCATCCGCCAATCAGCTGATCACTCTTTTTTTCAATTGTTATGGTGTAAACATGCATCATACAAATTTTGAAGCGGCATCAAATTACTTTTGGAGTTCGTTTTTTTTTACCAGTTTAAAACTCCCCCACAACCACACCCCCCGCAAGTCTGACGGCTGACTCTTATTTTCTACATCACAAATAATAAATCTATCTATAAAAATTAAATTCAATCGGCATCAAATCACTAACCAAAATGCAACGCTGCCTCCCGGTCTATAATATCATTAGTACAAAAACTGTTAACATTTAATAATTACATAAATTATTTAACAATCAGTAAAATACATCCAATTAAAATACTTTCATTATTAATATTAAAAAATGAACAACAATGGTTTTATCATTTTAAAATCTAAAGAAAAATGACAAAAATATAATATTATGCGTAAAAAATAAAATATCTTTTTTCTTTTTATTGCCATCTGATAGTTTCCGTTTTTTTTATTTCCGAGCTAAAACAAATTTGAGTAAACTCTGATCGTTTACAAAAAATACTTACACAGCATGGGATATAAAACAAATATAAAACAAAAATTCAAACAATATATGTAAATAGTAATCGATTTGGTTTAAATTGTCAATTTTTTAATCCCAAAAAAGGATTAAAAACGTTTCAATCCAACAAAAGATTAAAATAGTTTAGTCTTTTTTTTGCCGTGCATTCATACAATCGGCCCTTATTGTTTTACAAAAATTGAAAAAATCTTCTCATTTCTTTTTGAAACTACTACATGTTGAAACTACACCAAGTGAGTTTGTAGGATCGAGGTTTATCGATAGTTTGAACAGAATTAGAATCCTTTGCTTACGTGTTATAAGACAAGTGTGCCCACCACGGTCTCTTTATGCGACTTATTAGTATAATAAAGCTATTTTTATTTGAATATCGAAAATTAATTAAAAATAAAAATCTAAATTCTGAATATGAACCAAAACCGAACCAAACCCAAACCAAAACCCAAAAATTATAGTCTTTAAACCAAAACCAAACCAAAACCAAGTTTTGAAATATCAAGAAACCGAAACCAAATCAAAACCCATTACAAAAATTTGTTATTTAACCAAAACCGAACCAACTGAAAAAAATCTTTGGTTTCCATATCTGCAATCGATAGTTTCAGAAGATGAAAGTTGCTGTAGAAATTAGTAGTTGCATATGAATTTTTATTGATTTTAATAAAATAATCAAATTTAACTTATGTAATAATAATATAATTTACCGGTCATCACGCAGAGTATGATTTAGCGTCGTGGCTTTTTGAATTACAGCTCTTGTGACCAGTTTAACACTTTTTAAAGTCTGTTTATGATTTTTAAGACCATACAAATTACAACACAAATTTAAAAGGCATTTTTATTATTAAATGTTTTTTTCTTTATGTTAAATCTTCTAAATCTTTTTGAATATCCTCTCTATAAGGCAATCTCATCAATATATAAACCTATAATATATAAAAATGTTAAAACTATTTTCAGAGTTTTATTAACATAGAATTAGGTACAATTAGATAGGTACAAAACAATTTAATATATTTTATTTAATTGGATGCAAGCAATTTGTTCCAAAATTTTTTAACGTTTTGACATTAGAACCTTAAAAAACTCTACTCGGGCTACCGGTTAACAAAGAGTTAAACAAAGTTAAATTAGTGACGTCACACTTTACTATGACAGTAAAACTTTATAGTTTTGAAACGATAGTGCATCTGTCATCCCAAAACCTCCAATATTCTGCGATTTTTAGAATTTTTTATATTTAGGGTGCTTTCCAAACGACGACTTATTTGTGGAACGTAACTTATTCTAAACTTATTTGTCGCCATATTAAATAATTAAGAAAAGTCATTCCAATCGAATTGTCTTACTTATTTTCAATTTTGACAGTTTGTTTGACAATTTGTTTTCAGAAAATTTCCAAAATTGATTATGCAGACAGTGTCGTTACTACGGTACGGCCCACCCGGCCCTGGGCCGGGGGCCCACCATAAAACACTCATAAAAATATGAAAATGAACACTTCAAATAATAAATTTAAAAACAGCATTGCAATTTTAGGTAGATTTCATATAAAAATCTACCTATTGCAATGTCCGTCATCAAAAAATATTATATATATATATAACGATATGAGGTATAACGGAATTTAGCGGCACTCTCACGGTCGCATTTTCCGACCTAGACCAAAAACTTTTTCTGAGCGTGTTGCGGCAAACAATCTCTTGGATAAGTTCGACAACTGGCCGTATCCGGGTACAGGTTAAGAGTCTAGAGCCTTAAAACTGTCAAAAACAAAGCGTTATAACGGCCGTTTGGGGCAAAATATGTAAACAAAGTTTATAAATATTAATTATTTGAACATATTTCTATCATTTTTTAAAAAGCCAGATACCTGCAATAAAAGGTTCTTTAGCTATCTGCAATAAACTGCGTGAAGTATAACGGCATTTAGCGTTCCTCTCACGGTCGCGTTTTGTCACTTACGCTAAAAATATTTTCTGGGTATGTTGCGTCAAACAGTCTCCTGAATATGTTTGACAATATCGGAGTACAGGTTAAGTGCCTAGAGCTCAAAAACTGTATAAAATAATGTTTATTTTTAACGTTTGTTTATTACTTCTGTTTTTAATTAGTGTTTTTTATGAAGTAATCTGATAAATCCGAATCTAATTGCACACATAACTATCTGATCCCGAAATCTACCTATTTCTAGCGGATATACCTGCCGCTCGGACTTTTTTTTACTGGGCCCATGCCAATTTCAAAAATTCATTTTTTGTAACTAAGTTGCAAAATCTACGCTTTTTCGTGCGTCATTTTAGTAATTAAATGAGCTTTATTTAAGCATTAATCTAGTACATTGGTCAGATTCATTAAAGTACTAATTGTAGTTGTTTAATATTTTATTAAAGCATTAATAATAATGGTTTAATGATTCATTAAAGTATAAGTACTTTAATGAATCATTAAACCATTATTATTAATGCTTTAATAAACTATTAAACAACTACAATTAGTACTTTAATGAATCTGACCAAATTTACTAGAGTAATGCTTAAATAAAGCTATCAAATTCATGAATGATTTCATATCCACGCTGGCGTTTAAATAAACCATAGTTCTTAGTTTAGAATACTCGCACCACGATGTTGAAGGTTTCATGGATCCTAGTATTCTTACAAAATAGGCCAGCATGACCATGTCATTGATTGTTGTAGTTTTTGATTCTTTGAACCACTCATCAAAATTTTTGTATGAAGTTTCGTACGCCAATTTCGCCAATTTTACGATTTTCGCCAATTTTACCCGGTACGATTGTAGAAATAGCTTCATTTGCTGCTTTTTCTATATCTGACGATACAAAATCATCATCACTTGAACTCATCTTGATATTTTTCACAATTTGCAGTATGAAAACTAAAAGAAAACTAAGGCTACATACTCCTTATAAGATCAAATTGGTTTGCTCAAAACGTACTAGATACAAATGTAATTGGTTTAGTTGTATTTTTTATAAAAGTTTAATTTTGCAGCTTCGTTACAAAAAATCTTGTATGAAACACGTTGCTAGATTAGTTGTTTTAAGCACGCGATGTATTGTCAACCTCGGCTTCGCCTCGGTTGCCAATTTCACATCTCGTGCTTAAAACAACCTAATTTAGCAACTTGTTTCATAAATAGCTATTAAATAATCACAAAAAGACATTATAATTTATATCAGAAAATCTTTGAATATTGAATATATTAGAAAATATTTCCCGTTATATCTCTTATTGAGGATAACACTTATTATTCAAAAGAATTTAATTAATATGTTTCCAAACATAGAAAGAGCATTCAAAATTTTTTTAACAATTAAGGTCACTAATTGTTCAGGAGAACAGTCTTTTTAGGCGATGAAATACACAAAAAATGATTTGCGAAACAGCATGCCGCAGGAGCGATTGATTTCCCTTTCATTGATGTGCATAGAAAGTGATTTATTAAAATCTATAGGATTTGAAAATGTTGTAGATAAATTTGTTGACAAAAAAGTGAGAAGAAAAAATATTTAAATGAAATTATAATAAACCTCCTAAAAATCCGTAAGTTATTATGCTTTTAAATTTAATTTAGACTGGGTTCCAATTAGCTGCTAAATTGTACGAAACTGCTAAATCTAAATTTAGTTTTACAAAATTACCGAATTTTAATTCAAATTAATATAATCAAGTTGTCAGATATTGTTTAACGTATGAATTTCTTCCAAATTATTTAGAAACAAAATATAATTTAGTCAATTAATATAGTTGAATAAATTGATTTAGCACGTTTAGTACAATTAAGCATCAACTGGAACGCAGTCTTATTGTTAATTTTCGAAAAGGCCCCCTAGAAATAGTGGGCCAGGGGCCCCCAAATACATTGGGACGGCACTGTATGCAGATATAAAATCAAAATTATTTATACCTTAAATACAGTAAAAATATGTATTATATTTGTAATAATTGATTTATAAAGAAAAGCGGTTTATTATATCAAATATAAAAAGTTTGGTTTAATTTCAACATGTTTGAAAAAAATAACAAAATTGATTTAAGATTAACGCCCGGTTACTTGAACTTAATTCTGCATTTAAATAGTTTTACATTTTATGATTGCGATTCGAACTTTAAATAAAGCAAACAGATTCAAATAAGTTTTCTTATATTTAGTTAAATCTTTGGTTATGTTTACTAAAAAATATTTCTGACACTTCAAATTAGATTTTTGTAAGAGAAAGAGACAGATAATAAGTTACCTCGCCAGCATACTTATTTGAATAAGTTTAGAATAAGTTATGTTCCACAAATAAGTTGTCGTTTGGAAAGCACCCTTAGTTTTAATTTCAAAATGGCGCTACAAGTTCACAATTTTTTCTGTGGTAGAAAATGAAGAAGGCTTGTATATCGGGGGTTTTGGTCATCCAGTAAATTTTTTACTTTATTGTTAAATGAAACGATATTTAGTAGAGAAAAGTTAATCGCGGTTGTAGTTAATTTCGAAACGCACCCCACCCCATCCCCAGCCTGTTAAACTCGACGTTCCAAATACACCAAAAACATTTTTCGTATTGTGAACGTGTCACTTTATTCAAATGTTTTCATATTTTCTTTCAATAAACATTAGTGATCTCTAGCTAAGTATAGATATTTCGCATATCATCTACTCTCAAATAGATGTCACACTATTCAATAAAAAATATTTATACATTAACTTTTTCTTAGTCGATATTTTTCCATCTTGAAGAAATTCGCACAACTTCTAAACGTCAAAAGACAAATTGATTCTTCGACGTCATTCATTATTCCTTGGATAGTAATTGTGTTGATTTGTTGAATTATTAAATTGAATTCTGTGTTTTATTGAAAAGTAAATAGTAGTAAATTATATTTAATTAACATCAGTTTAATTCACGATAGTTATTTGTAATATTGTTATTTGTATTAACAAAAAATTATATTCGAATAAATGTATGAAAGAAAAATCGGTTAATGTAACGAAGATATCGATTTCGAAAAAAAAAAATAATTAAAAATCACAAGATCCTATTAATCGAATAACCTATTGACAAAACTACCAGATGTTTTGAATTATCATAACATAAAATTGTTTTTTTAATTGTTAAACCACAACTATTATCTTTTATCGAAAATTTGTTAACAGATAACCAACAAAAAAATCTAGTAAATTGAATTAAACGTAAAATAATTCATATAAGAAATTAATTCAAATTAGAAAGTGATTAAAAGTTATTTGTATTATAATAATTATTTATTTATTGATTACTATTATTATTGATTACATAGTTTATTTATATTAAAATGAGTAAAATAAAAACATGGAATTTTAAGTAAGTAAACATATAACAGTATATTGGTGTTGGTTTTAATTTGCGAATCTATCTATTATAAGAATGTAGTTGTTTGAGGCACATATATATTTGTTTAATTTTACGCATTTTAACACTTGTGGCTGTGTAATTTTGCGAATATTGAAAGTTTTTAAGCTTAAAAATAAATGATTGCCTAAATTTGTTTTTTACATATATACATTTTTTCATTCATAACTGGTATTCATCAAATTTTTTAATCAGCAATGAACGCAATGTCATTAAAATTGAATAAAATTTCTCATTCATGCACACATACGTTTTTATGGAAACTGTGAAATGGAGGGAGAATGATCAATTTTGTTATGAGAATTATATCAGGAGCCAAGGTGTTTAGATAAAAAATGTTTTTTGCCATAAAAGATATAATTTGGAAACTGGGATTGAGCGGATAGTACTACCATCTTTTATGTTTTGTAAACTTATGTTTACATTTCTTTTGCTAATAGCCCTCGAATTTTAGTTAATCCCTTTCTCAAGAAATAAACATGTTGTTAGAACTTTTAGAGCCACTCTAAATGTCTTGTCCAATGTTATAAATTCTTGACTCTATATTGATGGAATTTGGAAAATCCCGAACCCGACCATTAAAATGTGTTTTTATTTTTTATTTTTTCATAAGTTTTGACACAGGGTGGCTCAAAATTTATTAAGAAATTTAGTGACATTCAAACATTAAAGTTAAATTGTGTTCGAATAGTCGAGTAAAATTAGGTTTTTACTTCTAAGTCCTCAGGGACAGCTCCGATTTTGATGATTTTTTTTTTTAAATGTGTGTTTTTATATATTATTTGAAATCAGAAATATTACAATGTGCGCAATCGCAATTAAATATTTATATTGTTTAAGGGTGGGGGAGTATGGTTTTAAAATAATTTTTTTTGCATTTTTTTTAAAAAAATTTTTCTGAATGAACAATATGTCGAGAATATTGTGTACAAATTTTAAGTCAATCCGAGTAAAACTAACGGAGTTACAGCATGTCAACAGGGGCGGGTAAGGTTTTAAAATTATTTTTTTTGCTTTTTTTTTTTTATTTTTTTTCTGAATGAACAATATGTCGAGAATATTGTGTACAATTTTTAAGTCAATCCAAGTTAAACTAACGCAGCTACAGCGTTTTAACAGGGGGCCGGACCCCCCGGGTATGGTTTTAAAATTATTATTTTTGCATTTTTTTTTATTTTTTTTCTGAATGAACAATATGTCGAGAATATTGTGTACAAATTTTAAGTCAATCCGAGTAAAACTAACGGAGTTACAGCGTTTCAACAGCGGGAGGTATGGTTTTAAAATTATTGTTTTTGCATTTTTTTTTATGTTTTTTCTAAATGAACAATATGTCGAGAATATTGTGTTCAAATTTTAAGTCAATCCGAGTAAAACTAACGGAGTTACAGCGTTTCAACAGGGTTGCCGTTTGACCCCATTTGCCCGAAAACGTCATTTTTGAAGTTCGTGAACATTAGAACTCAAAATCTACTGAACCGATCTTTTGAAAATTTGAACATTACTTCTTCACTTAAATCAACAGGTAATCAGGAAGAGTTTTTTTTTTTTTATTTTTTTCTATTTTTTAATAACAAATTAAACGCGATTTTTTGAGCTCAAATCGCAATTTTCACTTCCAAGTGCTGCAAAAAATAGAAAAAAAAAAAAAAAAAACTCTCCTGATTACCTCGAGAAATACATCACCTTCAAAACGCATATCAATTTTTTTGTTTCACATGATCCTGTAACGAGTTATAATATTCACCGCAAAACCACTTTTTTTTCAAGGTGCCTCTGGTGATTCAACGTCACCGGCTGATTTATCAATATTTTTAATTGAAATTTTTTTCTGACATACTTCAAAAGTTGTACAATAATATGTAATTAAATTTAATAAAATTATATTACTCATGTCGCCGCAAAAAAATCACAAAAATATGCTTTTTTTCGTCTTTAAAACCATACCATTCTTCTCGAAAACACAATTTTAGAAATAAATTAAAAGCTGGGCCTTCGCAAATTACAAAAATAAAATCACCTTTCATATGACATCCCATTCGTCAAGGTTAAGAATATTTTTTTTTTTTTCAAAACTTCCATCCTCAACCCCTTCTAAATAACATTTAAAATGATGAGCCGACCGCTAAAGTTTTCATTCAATCTTTACAACATTTCCTATAACCGTGATTTTTAAAAGAAAATTTTTTTTATGTTCGAAGTTAAGGTGGACACCCGGGTACAGGAAAAATTTTCACATATTTGAATATAAGTCGAAAACTGTGCGTTTGAAAATTACCAAAAAAATTGAAATTCACCCTTCATATGACACCCCACTGGTCAAGGTCAAAAATAATTTTTTTTCAAAATTTCCTCGCCCAACCCCCTCCATATAACATTTTTAATGATGAACCGCTATAGGTTGTGTTCAATCTGTACAACATTTTCTAATATAAGGGAAAATAAACTGACGTTTTTGGTAATAACTCAAAAACTAAGGGGTCGATAGTTTATTGAATATTTTTTGAAATATTGCATTCATTTTCGATTTTTCTAAATCAAACTCGACTCCTTAAAACACCCTTAATTTTACTATCTCCTTATCTATGTCTATAAAACACAGATAAAAACAAATATTGGGAATTTTTTTTGCTTTCAGTAGACGTGGACAAATATATTTTATAACTGTAAAAAATTTCAAGTTGATAGCATTGATGTGAGGAAATCGATTATGTAGAAATTCGAACGGGCACCAAAGTCTCATCAATAAGGTACTGATTTTACTTTTTCAAAGTACGGAACTCTAAAAAGCGTGTTTGGGTTCCCCTCCGAAACCAAAACCACAATTTGGGTGTTTTGGTTCCAAATTGTGGTTTTGGTTTGGGAGACGAGTCTTTAATTTTGTTTGTATGGAGAAGATACAATTTTACAACCACTTTCACATAAACTTATCTGGATAATATAAATACTAGTTGATAACTTATCGTTATCTGCGGTTTCAAATGTAAATGCAAACTCAAAGACTATATAATAATTTTTTTTATATAAAAGTTTATTAATCTCAAATTTTTGTTTGATAATTGGGCGATCTTTATATTCTTTTATTGAACGAAATATAAATAGAGGCCAATAAGTAAGGTGACCGTCCTTTATACCATTGAAGGACACAAACATAACCGCGTAGAATTAATAGATTAATAGAATTTTATATAACTTCACTCAATGAAATATTTTTTAGTAATTTCTGCATGCTGCATATCTGCATTTGATATTTTAATAATACAAAAAAATTATTTTGGAAATTAATTATTATAAAATAGAATAATAAGAAATTAATAAAACTACTAGTAATTGAAAAATAATACAGAAATCATGATTTGAAAATAATTAATTTTTTTTTGTTGCAAAATGTTCGTTAAAAATGTTTAAAAGTATTTCTATCTCACGTACACGTTCTTTCAATTTTTCGCATTTCAAGATTATCGGGTTGGCAAAACAAGATTACGATAATATAGTTGTGAAACACGATTATCTTGAGAGTTTGCTAACGGTTAGCGGCACGATTGTATTACCTAACGCAATGGGATACCTCAGACACTTTTATCACCTTTAAGTATGACCCCCTTTAGAACTAACTATTTTGGTATGCGGCGGCATGTTTTCCACTTTCCATGTCAAAATATACTTGAAAAGCACAGAATTTAATTTTCAACGCTAAACTGAAATCTATTGAAACAAATTTCAAGACATTCGAGTGAGATGTGTGAACTTGGAACCCGAACATAAGAGAAAAAAAAAGAACAATATTTTTGGAAACTACAAACGACGTAGATGATTGTAGTAAAATTTTTTTGTTTGTATTTGTAATAAATTTTTCTCAAATCATAAAAATGGTGATTCCTCTATACACAATAATAATTTAAGAACTGAGGATGACATAAGTCGAAATCGATATTCTACAAAATAAAAAAATTAAATCAAATTGTTACTATAAGGAAGTTTATATTATTATTAATAAAATAAAATTAAAAATAAACAGTAAAAAGTATATTTTTAAATATTGCATTTTAATTCAAAAGTGACAAAAGCACACAAACAGTGATGGAAAACCATAATAACACATATACTCTATACACAGTGTTAATTTTGATAAGCCAAGTATACAAGATTGTTCGAAATCGTTTGTAGTTGTTTGTAGTAATGAAAAATATTTTCGGAAAATTTTTGGATAGAAATGAAAATTTCAAAATTTGCAGTTGAGCAAAAAGCTTAAATATTCTATTGATCTCAGAAACTACAAACGAAGTTGATGATTTTAGTAAAAAACTTTTGTTTGTAGTTGTAATAATTTTCTTCCAAATCATAAAAATATGTGATTCCCTTATACATAGTGATCTTTTTGATAAACCAAGTCTACAAGATTGTTCGAAATCGTTTGTAGAATTGTTTGTAGTAATGATAAATATTTTAGAAAATATTATTTGTAGCCAAAAAATTTATGATGTACATTTGAGAAAAAAGTTGAGCAATTACAAACAAACCTATTTTAATCATCTTCTTCGTTTGTAGTTTCTGAGATCAGAAGAATATTTCAACTTTTTGTTCAACTGTACATTGTTAACTTTTTTGGCTACCAAAAACATTTACAAAAATATTTATCATTACTCAAAACCCCCGATATATCATAGCCCTACCCATTCACGCCATTTGCAATAAACAATGAATATTGCCATATGCAAAAAATTGGATTAGCGTTTTCGGTTAAATATTTTTGAATTTTTTTATATGGAGTTTTATTTTTCCAGATGGCGTTATGGCGATTTTTTGAATTTTTTTTATATTGAGTTTTAATTTAAAAATGGCGCTACAAGTTCACGATTTTTACTGTGCTAAAAAATGAAGAAGGCTTCTATATCGGGGGTTTTGCATTACTACAAAAAACTACAGACGGTTTCGAATAATCTTGTATACTTGGCTTATTAAAATTATCATTGTGTGTTGGGGAATCACATATTTGTATGATTTGGAAGAAATTTATTCTAAGAAATTTATTCTAGGGTGCTGCCTCTGTTTCCATCTTGGCCCTCTTGGACTCTGTTCAAAAGCGAGCTATACGAATTGTAGGTGATCGAACTTTGACATCACAACTTGATTCCCTACAACATCGTCGCACTGTTGCTGACCTCGTTGTTTTTTACAAATATCGTCATCAGCAGTGCTCAGATGAAATCAGCGGCATCATGCCTCAAACTTATTCTTACCCCCGTTCCACTCGGCAATCGGCTGCCGCAACCAGTGAAACGGTAAAGATCCCGCGCTGTCATACTGGCAGATCGCAGAGAGACTTCTTTGTCCGAACTGCGTACAAATGGAATAGTTTGCCGGAACACTTAGTCTCAGGTGGCTTCAACCCACAGATGTTTAAAAAAAGCGTTAATCTACACCTCAGAACGCCAGTTGTTGTGGGACCCAGGTCTAGACCTAGGTCTTAAAAGGTATTTATGTGTTGTTGTGACACATATTCTAAACCCTATTACACAACACATTTTATTAAAAAAAAAAAAAAACTACAAACAATTTTTTTACTACAATCATCTAACATCGTTTGTAGTTTCTGAGATCAAAAGAATATTTCAGCTTTTTCCTCAACTGCAAATTTAAAAATTTTTTATTTCTACACAAAAATTTTCCAAAAATATTTATCAATACTACAAACAACTACAAACGATTTCGAACAATCTTGTAGACTTGGTTTATCAAAATTATCAGTGTGTGTAGGGAAATCACATATTTTTATGATTTGGAAAAAATTTATTATAACTACAAACGTTTGTAGTATCTAATAGCGTTTTCGTTTCTCGATTTAAGTTTTGACCGGAGAGCGGGAAAAACTCTCAGTTTCGCATTTTTTTTTGTAGTTTTGCATTTATTTTTTCAGTTTTGCCCTTAAAATACTTGAGAATCTATCTAATCTATCTATCTAATCTACAGAAAAAAGTCACATTTTTTAGATCTGCCAAATTTGTTTAACAAAATAAAGGAATTCAATTTTTTAATGTATATTATTATTTTAACACTAAAATAAAATTAATTAATTTTATTTAAGAAAAATACATCATTAAAAATATGTTTTTTCTTATTTTTTATAATATATTTATTTATTAAACCATGCAACATTCTTGCACCGTTCTTGAGAAAAGTCAAAAAATGCAAGATATTAGATAATTGCCCTCAAAAAGTTTGAAACTTGCATCCAAATCGAGAAAAGAAAACGCAAATTTTTCCGGTCAACATTTTTTCGAGAATCGATCAGAAAAAATGTGACCTGAAATGAAAAGTGCAAAAAAACTGACATTTTTTTGTAGAATCGAAAACGCTATAAGATCAAAAGAATACTTCAGCTTTTTGCTCAACAGCAAATTTTGAAATCTTCATTTCTATACAAAAATTTTCCAAAAATATTTATCATTACTACAAACAACTACAAACGATTTCGAACAATCTTGTATACTTGGCTTATCAAAATTAACACTGTGTATAGGAGAATCACCATTTTTATGATTTGAGAGAAATTTATTACAACTACAAACAAAAAAATTTTACTACAATCATCTATAGTAGAATTTTTTGCCAGCGAACACGAAATTTGTTTGTTATGCGCATATTGTTTGCACATGCGCGGAATATTCAGTGTCTCGATTAAAATATTAAAAAGAACTGTTGAGGTCCCATTGAAATGGACAAAAAAAAACGCATAAAATTTATAAATTACTATTGAAATTCAACCAATTATAATAGAAACCCAAAAACTAGTAGAAATATTCATGATTTCGTAGGAAATATGTATAACAAAAGTTTGATAATTAAAAATAATTATAATACGACTCATTATTTTGTCACCATTAACTTTCACTTAAAAAAGAGCAATTTGGACATTTAGGAGGAACAGCTCATTTTTATGGGCCTATGGTCCGACAGTATAAAAACTTTGCAACACAACGTTTTGGCAATTATTTTTGACATTTTATTCGACTTTCTTGTTTTTTTTTTCTTCAAATTTTGTCCTAGATTACTATCATAATTAACACTAGATGAATTACATTTTTATTGAAATAACAAGTCCTCTATAACGGGTCTTTTTTGACAAGATCGTACAAATTACATTGGACTAATGTAGTTTAAAGTAATTTGATGCGATATAACGAATAAACTCATTTTTTTCAAATTTTGACTTAGACCACTTTCATAATTATGGGCACATATATCCAGAACACTATGTTTCCAGAGCTGTGGTGAAGTCAGCCTATGCATCAGCGTCGCAATATTTTTTTCTTGTTGCAACTGTTTTTACCTGTCAAAACTTTTTCTCTATCCCTATCTCAGGTACTGCTTTCAGAATTTTTGTTGTGTTTTAAACTAATGAGGAGTTTATTACTCTTAATATTACCAGCAAAAGACAAAACATATAAAAATGTTATCGGTTGTCACATCACACTTCCTAAATTTTCAGTTAGACAGAAAAACAAAAAAGCATTTTGTTTCTGAGAATTTTGAAATGTTCGCAAAAATCAGGTTTTGTACTAGAATAGTCTAGATATTGATTAATATGAGCCGGACATGTTTTAAAAACATTTTATTAAGAATTTTTAAAACATTGCATACCGTTTGATTCTTTCTTTTTCTGTTGTTATTTTTTTAATATGTATTGAAATTTTAGATTTATTTTAGTTATTAAGTGTTAGATTTTAGTAATTTCTTTGTACTGTCTTAATTTGACTAAATAAATAAATAAATAAATTGTATTTTAGCAACTCCTAATGCAAAACGGAATACAGTTTAAGTCGAAAAGCGATATTGTTAATAATTAACGATAAAATAGTTGTAATCGGAACGGTGTACCGTGTACATAAAATAGTGTAATTTTTAAAGGTAACATAACGTTTAACTTCTAATTTTTATTGAATAGAAATATGATGTGGGTGTATTATGTATTTTGAACGCTGTGTTCATACTTGACATTTTTACAATCAACCGCTAGGTTTGATTTATGTACAGACACTTTGAAAATAAACGCCACTTTAAAATTTCGAATTTATACTAACTAAAAATTGTCGAAGAACAGTTTTAACGAACTACTTAAAAATATAAAATTTCATGACAAAACCGTTTTTGTATAGCCTTAATTAATTGTTGAAATGTCGAAATCTACCCGCAGATTCTGGTGAAATATAATCTTCAACATTCTGGTCAAATAATCTTCCAATCAAAATTTTATGTTGTAAAGTCTTTCGATTCGACATCAATACATCAAAAACAGTAACATGATTAGCTTGCTTAAGAATAAATTAGGTTTTTGTTCATGCAAGAAAACTAAATTTTTAGCATCTAAAATTAATTTATTATATGTATTTTTATACTGCCCGATATTATCTTAACTGTTTTTCCCCTGACTATTCATCCAGAATGATAAATCAACAAACCAGTCTGAAAACATACATACATTTCACCTTATGTAGCGATGGTATGCGCTTTAACATCCGACCAAATTACTGACGACGCCATTATGACCTCTTTTACTGGGCATAGTTTTACTGTCGGCAAAAGTTATGTCGTATAATGTCAGGACAGAATTTTTTGTTTCTAGAATCTAGATGTCATTTTAATATTTTCATTTCAGTATTTTTCTTCTTCTGTGATTGTGATAATAATTTTCTAAACGTGATGTTGATTTAATCGTTAAATTGTTTTTTGCAATGAATATTGATTATTTGAAAATATATTTGTTATTTAATTTTGAGATATAGAAGGAGAAGAAATATTTTTGCTGGCTTTAGTTTAGTAAATTTAAAAAAAAAATAAAAACCTATGTTCAATCCTTGTTCAGAGTTTGTCCTTCTTCCTTGTTCAAAAGCTCAGAGACCTTTCTTTAAACAGAGATGTCATTCAAAATTATTGGTGGAATATAGGATCGAGTGAAATTATTTCAACTGACTTATTTGGTTTTGGTATTAGGTTCTGGTCTTGTTCAAGTTATCATATTATACTTTTTGGTTATCGCTTTTCGGACTATAAAAAATATAATAATAGCTGCTGCGTTATGACTTCATGTCGGTTAGTAAAAACTTAGAATACTTTTATAATCGAATTTATTGAATATTTTTATGATGATGAAATATCCATAATATAATAGCCGTTTGTCTATCCTTCTATACGAGCGTAACGGTCAATCTTATCTATCCTTTAGTCTATTATTTTACAAAAGTTCAACTTGGTATATGGGTAGCGCGCTCGACTGATGATCTATAGATTGAAAGTTTGAAACCTGATTGTTGCATATTGTAACGACTCTTCGTTGGTTCTTTTAGATTATTGAACAAACACGACAGTAAAAAGACAGATCTTTAGTTAACAAACTCTCAAACTTTATTTATCAACCAGTTACAGCAACTTCCGATTTTAATTGCAATAAATTCCAGGGTCCCCCATTTATGCACGATAAACTTCACCGCTTTTCCACAATTTGAATCAATAATATTCGGAATCGTAAAATCTGTATTTACTATTCCACTAAGTTCAAATTCTTTCACTATTAGTACCCAGGCTCAAGTACCACCGATTATTCCTTATACTTGCGAATATTTATAAACACTTTTAATTGCCAAATTAAAACTGACTATCTGATATTTTTGTTCGCTTATTTATATCGAAAAATAAATAAATCGAAACTTCTATAATCCACTAGAAATCAATACTACGTAGTCCGTACATCTTGAATAGGCCACACCTATTTTCATTCATACTTGCATTTGTATTAGCGAACTCAAATTTAATTTATGCAAAATGTATTTGTTAAAGGGAGTTAACTTTTAATTCATCTTTGCCATAGAATGTAGAAAACATTTAGGCGGAACGTATTGGTTATTTATGATTAAATTAAATTAACCCATTCTGGACGAAGTTTATTACAATATTTTTTTTAATTTTTTTTTTAAATAACATTAAAATTATTGTTTTTTTACACACTTTTATTTTATTTATATTCATACATACATTTCGTTTTACGATAATGCAGTTTTCAAATTTTTATTTTAAATAACATTAAAATTGTTTTTTTTATTCATAAATTCATTATTTTCTTTAAATAACTTTAAAATTATTGTGCTTTTTTATTTTATTATTCATGAATGAATTCATATAAATAAATAATTCATATATAAATAAAACTTATATAAAATTTTGTTTTTGGATACTTAGAATTATCGATAAAGTAGTTCTTTAAAGTTAGTTAAGTTGTCTTTTGCCATAATTTGTTCAAATTAAAATCATTTCGATATTTACATTTCGATATTAAGAATAACAACAACTACTATAAATAACATTAAAATTATTGTTTTTTTACACACTTTTATTTTATTCATACATACATTTCGTTTTACGATAGTGCAATTTAATCGATAATGCAGTTTTTATAGCATTTTATTGCACTGTCATTTCCCGTTTCGTTCAAATTATTATAATTTCGATATTAACAAGAAAATTAATTAGTTTATTGACATGCAGTGCTAAAAATCATATAATAGTGGTTTCCGATAATTATTTGCCATAATTTCATTCCTGTGAACTAAATTAAGGAAAAACAAAAACTACTATTTGAGTATGTATTTCTCTTGCAATATAACAGCTTTTGTCATAAAAGATCGTGTGACGTCATTTTGTTTAGTTATTTGAAGTTTTAATAAAAATTAGAATGCATTCAGGGGATTTTATTTTAATTAAGTTACATAATACATATATTTCTAATTAAAGGTCTATTTCCTCACTTTTTGACACAACATTTCGTAAAATACTAGCGCTATTATGGCAGGACCAGAACCAGAAAATTGTTCTATAGTACAGCGACCATAACAGCATAGAAAAATATAGATTTTTAACAATTTTTAAAACAATGTAGGTTGAAAACATTTGATATTTTTCGGACAAAAAACAGTTTGTGTTATAATATACATTTTCAAACATTTAATAATTTAAACCGATTTAATAAAATGAAATTTAAGAAACTCAGTACGAAATTTCGTTGTCATTGCCGATGTAGGGGGTTGTGAGAAAGGTTCGGAGCTCAACGCGAACCCTATATTTACTTTTTATTGTTTTGGTTTATTTATTTTATATAACATAAAAATTATTCCTTTTTATTCAGAAAAATTCCATTTACGGCATTTAAATTTTTCGATAATATAGTTTTTCAAAAGTATTGCTCTAATTGTCTTTTAGCCGTTTCGTTCAAATTTATATCGTTGCGATATTAATAAGACAATTCAACTCAAAAACAAAAGTTTCAATAAGGTCCAATCAAAACGCTTCATTTACTATTTTTTAGCAAATCAAAACGATTTGTTTCGATTATTTTTTTCTGTTAGGAAGGAACAGCGAATATTTTCGAATATTTTCCGCCTACTTTAATATATTAATTTAAAACCAAAATGCATATACAAAATTATGTGAAAATGCAATTTGCAAATAGTAAAAATGTCCGTTTTCATTCATAAATGATTGCATGTTTATGTTTATTTTTCAAAAATAAATTACAAATTTATAACATTTATGCGCCTACTAAGATGAAATAATATTTAATTTTGTTTGACAACAAAGGAATATGTTGTATGAAATAATGTTACTATTTCTGTTCGTTAAATTGTCTGCTAAATACAACTCGTCATCAAATTATTAGTCGATTATTTTTCAACATTACCACTCATGCCATTTGAGGTCAAAAATTTCCCTCGTGCGCTACGCGCACTCGGGACCTCAAATGACATTCGTAATAATGATTATGAAAAATAATCGACTATTATTTGACGACTCGTTATATTATATATGAAAATTAATTATTTATATGACAGATACGGGATACCCCCTAGTTGTACATATTTACAAAAATGAGACATTTTGTAATATAAATAGATGTAAATGCTCTATTTAAACTGATCCGGATTTGAACATTCCTGATCACGGCCTGTTCAGGGTGCCTAATCCGGTCCCGAACAGTGGTGGGAATATTTGTAGCCCCCAGATCCAAACCATTTAGGTATTTAGATCTAGTTGATATCTGCTACTACTATTATGTAATACTATCATGTATATCTTTCCTTTAATGTTTCACTGTCTACGGTAATCGATGATTTCGATCGAGACTTTGTAACCACAAACTTTATTATAACAGCTAGATTCTCATAATATAACTTAATATGAAAAGAATTGTTTTACTTGATTCGAATAATATGTCCTCTTCAAAGTGATCCTGCTAGTCCTCAAGTTTCACTTCAAAGAAAATCGTCTGTAAATTGATTTCAAAATTATATGAATAGTATAAATGGATCCTCGGGATATTCAAGATATTTCTTTTTATATATCTAACCCCTTATCACTATTTGTTATTCAGATATCAGATACCAATTTTTAGACTCAACAATTTGTGTATTCTTCAATCGTCAGTTTATCTACGTACCTTAATTTTTGCGTTGCCGCAGGGAAATAGAGAAATGTTGTGATGGATGTACACAAAGTAGAAAGTTAAAATCAACTGTGAATGTAAAGAAAATTCTAACCATTGCCAAACTGCCATTTTAAAGCTGTAAGAAATAAGCATTTTTGTGATTCTATATAATAAATTTTGTCTTGTCCATTTCCAGGTTTAACTTAAAGTTCGATCTTTGCTCGCGTGATATGCCCATTTTGTATTTTTTGTTAATTGAAGAAAGTCTCCATGTAGCCCTATTCCTGTACATCGTGAAATAGGAATTGAGAAATAAATTATAGCAATTTTTTCATAACTAGTATTCCGTGCCGCGGGAAATAACAAATTTGTATTAGAAAATATTTCTTTATTTCATTTATTGAACTTTTTTCTCAATTCCCAATTCCCAGGGAAATACCGGAATAGGCGTACAGGAAAGAGAAAATTCAGAATCTTAGCATGCATTAAGTTTGAACTTAATAGCGGAACTAAACAGAAACTACTGCAAACTTGAAGAAAATCATTCCAGATAAAATGTTGATCGAAAATAAAAAAATATAAAGTGAAACTACAAAATGAAATTTCAACAGTAATATAAATCAAATCAGAAACAACTTTTTAAAACACTAATGTCTAAGTTATGAAAAAATCTTGCTTGGTGAAATAGTTGAAGGAAGTTTCGGTAGAATTTTCTACAATTATTTGTTTGAATTCAATTCAAGTTGCATAAAATTCCATTGGTAGTTGGTGAGAGTTGATAAAGTTGTTATGATCTCGTTGTTTTTTTTATAAATATCGTCACAAAGAGTGCTCGAATAAAATCGGATCCATCATACCTCAATCATATTTTTCCCCGTTTTACTCGTCCATAGGTTTGTTCAAACAGCCAAACGATCAAGATCACTTACTGTCACAGTGGCAGAAGTGGTTTCTTTGTCCGTACAGCGTACAAATGGAATGCTTTTCCCAAATCACAAAGGTTTCAAAAAGCACCCATCAACACCCCAAAACGCGTTTATTTGGTTCTAGTTTATGTTAGTTCTGGGCGGGGACATGACAGATTTCAAAATGTTTGAAATTTTTTCCCAGAACTTAAAAAACTAAAATTACACTATGTAGTTTACAAATTTTGATCTTTTTTTGTCTCCCTGACTAAAACCCAACTTTTCTTGTGGATTTTGACCTGCTAAGCACGAATATCATATTCATTTTTTATGTTAGCTCTTGTTTTTGAGATATTTGCGATAAACCAATTTTTTCGATGAAAAAAGGTTATTCCGGTTTTTGGATTGCATATTTTACAAAACAAACCAAATCAATGTATTAATGAAAGCAGTGCATAGTAAAGATGCTAACAAACATTTTGAGCTATTTTTGAACAAATCCATCAAGGATTCTGGAAGTTATATTCGAAAAAAGTTGAAAAAATACTCAAAAATTTACGTTTTTTAAAAACGTTTCCATATTTAACGCCATAAATTTTGAACAAACAATGATTGTAAATTTTTTTAATTTCTTGGAGGCCGTGGTAAATTTAATTTCCTTTTTTTTAAGTTAAAAACACGAATTTTGGTGCAGGTTGCACCAAGTTATTCAGGTTTTCCCAAAAAAGGCAAAACTAAAAATTTGGACAAAATTTTTTTTACTAAGAATAACTTAAATTCTGCAACATAATTGATTTTTATTTAAGTTGTTATACAGATTTTCGAATAAAAACTGCGAGCGATTTTGAGTTTCCCTTATTTCAACCGCGTTTTTATGTATTTTTCCTTTGTTTTTGTACCGCATCGTAAATAATATTTTACAAGTTCAGTCGTTCTCAAACATCAGTAAAGAATTCTTTGAAAATAGTAAAGTGTAAAGTTAAATTTATTTAAATGGCTTCTCAAGAAGTTTCAAGTGACAAAATAGTCCAAACTCATTTTGTTTTATTTGTGAAATTTGCATAGTACATCCTGCTAAAAAAATCACTCCATATGTAAGAATTGCATACCTTCATTACTTTGGCATTACATGAAGGTAAACCGCGGATGCCGAAAAATACTTATGTCAACTGCAACTTAACACATTCAAGATGATACAATAGAGAAAATGTTCATTTAACGTTTTAACGTTGTGTTACGACCAGGTTTTGACCATAACTCGTAATTTTAACTCGAAAATCTGTATAACAACTCATATATAAATCAATTATGTTGCAGAATTTAAATTATTCTTAGTAAACATTTTTTTTCTAAATTTTGAGTTTTGAATTTTTTTGGGAAAACCTGAATAACTTGGTGCATCCTGCACCAAAGTTCGTGATTTTTAACTTAAAAGAAGGCATATTGAATTAACTGTAGGCTCCAAGAAATTAAACAAAATTACAATCATTGTTTGTTCAAAACTTATGGCGTTGAATAAAGAAACATTTTTAAAAAACATAAATTTTTGATTTTTTCTTTCAACTTTTTTCGAGAATAACTTCCATAATCCTTGATGGATTTTTTGTCAAAATGTTTGCTAGTATCTTTACTATGCACTGTTTGTTTTGTAAAATATGCGATCCGAAAACCGGAATAATCTTTTTGTTCACCGAAAAAATTGGTTTTCGCGAATATTTCAACAACAAGAGCTGACCTAAAAAAATGAATATGATATTCGTGTTCAGCAGGTCAAAATCTATAGGAAAAGTTGGGTTTTATTTAGGGAGAACTTTCTTGTAAAGTAGTGTTATCCATTGCAAATAAAAGTCAAACAAAATAAATTAATTCAAATAAGTATATGTACAAATTAAATATTAAAAACGTTACTCAGAAAGTTCTACTTTATACCTAACAAATTCAACTAAAGATAACAAAAAAATTGTCAATGCACGATTTCAAGTTGGTACCGTATAGCATACTTGCATTGTTTGCATTAAAGTTTGCCAAATCAAACCCTGTTGCAATTGCCTATATATTGAATAGAGGAAAATGATGCTTTTTGGAATTTTTTTTGATTCCATTACCAGCTTAGAAACAAATGCTGCAAAACTTCAAAAATTGCATATACAATCGATTAATACAAAAAACAGTTTGACTAAGTACATATATACCGATAATGAGCCACAAATTAATAAACAAACAACAATATGTCTTTTTTAGTGTATTTTCTTAGAAATGGTCTCACATTCATTTTAAATATTATTTATCTTGCCTAAACCTGTTTGCTTTTCTCTCGCTTTGATATATTTTCAGTGTAAAAAGCTTTACAATATAAGCGAAGTGGAAAGAATGGCGTGGTCGAGTAAATAAGTAGTTGGATTTGAACTCGACCGACCCGAGTTCGATTCCTTTTCAGGTGCAAGTTTTTTTCATTAGATAAAGGGGCAGGCTGACCTTACTGAAGTAAAACTAGCATCTGCAATCTTAAGGCAAATGTACTCGATAGCGAAACAACATTGATCAAGCCTATCTTTAACTGGGGTAGACAATAAATGGATGGTGAAGATAAACGCTGAATGTAAAAAGCAAATTCTAAACAAAAAAAAGAATTTACGTGGATTGGGCATCATGTATAATTTAGGAGCATGTCAGACCCCTTCGCTGTTACCAGTTTCAGTGCTTTGGACATATGTCCAAACTGTACAGACATGTGGTCACTGTTGAAAAACAAGGCATAAGGAATCAGATTTCCAAAAAAATAGCATCCTGTGGCGGAGTGTGCACCTTCACCTACTGGTCCACGCTGTAGGAGGTAGCACCTGCTACAGCTATAATCATGAATTGCAGCACTTGAAAAATCTCTAGGAATAGACACACCAATACAGCGTCAGGATCAAGTTTGAATATGGAAATTGCACACAATTGCATCCTGTTGCATCCAGTTGCCCCTGGTCTGGGGATTAACACGTCCTCTGCCTCAAAGGCTGAAAATGGGGATAGTTGTATACCTGCACACATAAGTTTCCACAACATCAGTATAAAAGCTATAACGCTCTCACAATTCACAGATTCTCACTGTGTCTGTTTAGAGGCTAGATAGCCTGGTGAAGCGTTTCATCTAGTTAACGTCTATTGTCAGTTTTGTGAGGCTATCGAGGACCATTCAAATAAACTGGATATGTTACTAAGCCATATAAAAGGTCCAGTAATAATTGTCGGTGACTTTAACGCACGATCCAAAAAGTGGTTCGACCATATCACTGACAGCAGAGACCACAAGCTTGAAGATTTCATCTTACGAAGGAGTTTTTTTGTGGCGAACGAATCTGGGCATCCCAGCACATAAGCACACAATGGCGAGAAGTCGGTAGACGTCACCTTAGTGTCGCATAATATGATAAAGCGTATAAAACACTAGAAAGTCCATGAGAGCTGAACCGCCAGTGATCATCGTGCTATCTCGTTTCAGATAATTGATTCTCAGAGCCGTTCTGCCTGCGTGCTAATAATACCAATACCAATAGGTTCAAAGTCGATGCTAACAACTGCAAACGCAGGCTGCTTTAAGGGACCTCAGAAACAAATACGTGCAAAAGGTTCACACAACTAAAAGGCAGAGCTCCATGCAGGGGTTGTTTGACACCCTGCTACCAGATGATACAGAGGACTCACCTGAGCTTGCTGAGATCATAAGGATAGCGTTTCTCTGGATACTCAGAATGTCTCTGAGTTCACAGTCGATGCCCTTGAGGCGGATGTGATGACTATAAAACCTGGCAAAGCTTCAGGTCTGGCTTTAATAGAAGTTATAATACTTCAGCAGTCCTTGAAGGTTTTAGTTCCTACACTCTTAAAACTCTTTAACAGCTGCCACAGATTTTGTATCTTTCCTAAAGAATGGAATATTGGTCGGGGTATTATAGCTCCAAAAGCCGGAGAAAGGGACCTTGGCGACCCCAAATCTTATCGATCAATTATGCTTCTTTTAGTTCTGGGTAAAATGTTCGAGCAAATAATAAACAAAAAGCTTTTAAATTGCATTTATTTGAATGGTGGGTTGTCGGATAAGCAGTATGAATTTAGATCGGGTCGTTCTACCGTAGACGCAGTTTGTAAACAAATAGAAATTGTCCAGTCAACCGATGAAAAGTACTCTCTTGGCATTTTCATAGATATATCGGGTGCTTTCGATAATCTATGGTGGACAAGCGTCATGAGTTACCTAACAGGGCTCAATTGTCCGGCTAATCTCCATATATTGCTGGATAACTATCTAAATACAAGAAAGGCAATAATTAAGGATGATCTTGAAACTCTCAAGTCATTTAACACGGATATTCTAGAAATCTAATCCCCTCTTCCGCACTTTCCCAAGGTTATCACATGAATCGTGGGGTCTTGATTGATTCGTTTATAAGATTGAAATGGAATCTGTTTTGTCTCGTACTGCTCAGCTGGTTGGCCTGACCAACGTTAAACATACTGCACAGTTATTAAGCGCTCAAAGAAATATGCTGCTGCGCATGATCCGAGGTTATCGATCAATCTCTTCAACCTCCACTCAAGTCAGTGGGGCATAATCCCTGTAGACCATCATCTAAAGGAGAAGGTCAAATATATAAACGTGCTGTTAACACAAACAGTAGAGTTAAAAGAAACGAATAAAAAGGGAACTGCACCTGGAGACCCTCAACGAGTGGAAGGCACGTTTTGAGGTCTTATATATGGGAAGGCATACGTATCTCTTTACTAGTGATGCAACTTTTGCTTGAGGCACGAAAAATGTAACTCCGACTGGTCCTGTCGTCCAGTTTATAACTAAACACGGCAAATTTAGAGAGCACTTGAAACGAGTTGAAGTTACGGTCAATGGGATATGCACAACATGTGATGTGGATGAAACTGCATTACATGTTCTTCTAGATTTCCCTGAATATGAGATTTTAAGGAACGATCTAAGATCGTCTTTACTTGAAAATACTGGGATTGACACCGGAACAACAGGTACACTTAGTATTCTGTTGAACATGAATAATATCCATGCTCTTAAAATATTTTTCCACGAATCTCATAAGCTGATACGAGAAATAAATCAGATTTAATCCTTCAGGTTGGACTTTTTTCTGACACAGCTTTGACCCGTAGTGGTACCACTTACCCAGATGACCACAGGTAATTTTTGAATTATGTTTTTAAAAATGGAAACTGTGCTGCCATCTGATATTATTTGAAGATACTATACATTGAATTCCAATAGTTTTCGAAAGCCTGCGTGGCATTAGTCTTTTTTGTTGGGGTCAACTAAACCCAGTGACAAAAGTAGAAATAAAAAAAATTTATTTTTGAAAAATTTGATTCTGATTTGAAAAAATTTGCATTTGATTCATCTCATTTCATTCAAATTGACAACTTCAAAGTTCAAAACAAATATACTTTTGAAATAGTTCGATATAATATTGTTTTTTCTTTTAAGTTTACTATTTCTAGAGTTGAACCCAGAAACTTTGCTTTGTTTTTTTTTTGCTGCATCTCAAAAGTTGAACATTTAACAAATTTTAAAATGAAGAAAAAATGACCGGTTCTTAATAAGGAAGTCTAAACCTAATTTTGGCAAATGACAACTGTTTTTTGTATGGGGACAACTGGACCCAGTGTGACCACTACATTATTTTTTCGAGGTGTGACCACTACGGGTTAAGATAGTAGAGCATATAGATATTCTGTATGCCAACCATCAACCTCTTCGTTGGTTAGGGATGGAAACGAGCAACTAATTTTAATTTTGACTTAGGTAAAATTTTAAATATTTTACTGCTGAAAACAAATAAACGTTTTAGACATAGTTGTCTCGGCTGATCGATGGTTGAGCTCATGCACGACTGCACCACAACCTTTTCACCAAGGTTTGTCACTTCAAACAAGCCAATTATACTACGATTTAAATGTAACTTTATGAAAATCGTTTGTTAATTAACTTTGTGTTTTTGAAAACACTATGTGGAAACTACTGTGGAAACACTATGTGATTTTGGAAACAACTATGTGATTTTAAAAAGTGTCAAATCCAAAGTCGGGAAAAAACACATCAATCATTTTTGTTGGTTTAGTTTTTTATTTTAGCTAGTTTAAAAAAATCTTACTTTGAACACTTTATAATAACATCTATTATCATTATTTAAAATGTTTTAATTTCAAAGAATCAAGATGCATTAGCAAAATAAACGTCATCGGCCATGTTGACATTATATCATAAATTTTGTGTATATATTTCTAATCATTAGTTTTATTTGAGTTAAATGCTTAAGTATGAGTTTCAGTATAACTAATTTTAATTTAAAAAAAACTAAATTTTATTACTAATATGCTTTTGTACGTTATATTTTCATTAGTTCATTATCTAATAAAACTTTGTAAAAGGTCATATCTAATACGCTGCATTACATATAACAATTATATAAACCTAAAGTTATTTTATAAATTTTACTTTATATGTATATTATAGTAATTCAGACTTTTTTTTTAATTTTTAGTTTCTATTTTGTAACATGGAATGTAGGTTCAAAATATCCAGAAAATATATCTTTACATAGTTTGTTGGGACTAGAAAAGAACCCAGAAAATGATAGTCATTTACCTGATTTTTATGTGGTTTGTTTTCAAGAAGTTAACTCACAACCACAAAATCTCTTTCTTGGACTCTTCAAAGATGATCCATGGACCGCAAAACTTAAAGATATATTAAAAATTAGAGATTATGTTGTTGTTCAAACAGAACAATTGCAGGGAATGTTGATCGTATTCTTTGGAAGAAGGAAACATTTATTGCATTTAAGGGATATTGAAACAGAAGTTACTCGAACGGGGCTTGGAGGTGTTTGGGTAAGTGATAATTTAGTTTCCAAGAAATTAATTATAACTTTTTGCCTTGTTTCATAATTTGTTTAGGGTAATAAAGGTGCCGTCAGTATTCGTGTCAATTTGTATGGCCGCTCATTTTGTTATGTTAATTCCCACTTGGCAGCACATGATCACATGCTGGAAGATCGCATAAATGATTATGAAAAAATTATGAAAGAACATAAATATCATGTGAAAGAATCATTTGATATATTAAGTCATGAGTAAGTAAAATCCTTAACTACTCTTTCTTTCTTTACATGAGTTTTTTATTTTAGTTATATATTTTGGATGGGTGATTTGAATTTTCGTTTGGCGGGTGAAACAATATCGGCTGAAGAGATTCGTGAGGAAGTGCAAAGTGAAAAACTAAATGATCTTTTGAAAAAAGATCAACTACGATTAGTAATGTCACAAAATTTAGCTTTTACTGAATTTAATGAAAGATTACCAGCATTTCCACCAACATTTAAATTTGAACAAGGAACCGCAGAATACGATATGAAACGAAGACCAGCGTGGACTGATCGAATCTTATATCGGGTAAAAAATGAAACTATAAACAATGTTGCCTTAGAGATACAACAAACGTCGTATAAGAGTCATCCAACTTATACGATAAGTGATCATAAGCCTGTGACTAGCGAATTTGTTATTAAGGTGAGAGTTGGTTGTTTATATTTGCTGTGTGTTTATTAGTTTGTAATTCCTATTTAGGAAGTTTTAAATAACTACTAACAGATTTATGTACTTAGTTTTCTAAAGCACAGCTTATTTAGCACATAGGTTTTCTATTTGTAGTTTGAATAGTGAAGAATAGTTTGGCTGATGTCTATCACAAAATAATCTATGAACTCAGAATTATCTAATTACCCTCCTCCCGCTTATATTTAACACCAGGCGCTCAAAGTAGAGTGATAAACTGGCAAACTTATGTAGATAAACCAAGAGAGAATGATAGAAAAAACGGCATGAAACATCAATCATGAAACTTCTTTTAACAGATTTGAATCTAAAAAAAGAAACCTCAAGCCAAGGATCCCCTTCAATGTGAGTAGTTGCAGATATTTAAGGCACTTGTTTTGAGGATCTTCTTAATAAAAGTGATCATCAGTTTCAAGTCGACCGGAAAGCAAAGATATATGTATCTAGAACCCATAAAAAATAAATTCGACGAAGTGATGTCTGACACAGCCGGTACTGGTGATGATCAATCTCTGTCAAAATTAATGTCGATGCGACGCCAAATAATTTAGCTCGTCCCAAATCGAAACTGCAACGCCTTGTTTTTTTCAAATAAATGTTTTGTTCTGTTGTTGGTGTATTTCCACAGGCACTTCGTATTTTTCTTCGAGGCTATGTAGTTAAATTTCTGACTGCACAAAAAACTCACGCCATTCTTCGCTAATAAACATACATGCACTGTAATAATTATAGACACAATTACTCATTTATCATCGATTTGCACATAATTCATTTGATTTTTTTGTACATCACTTTTTAATTCTTATCTGAACCATTCGATAAATAGTCTGGTCTGTTTTATATACCGGTATCAGAAATTCTCGAATATTTAAGATTTCATGACAGCTAAAAGCTCTGGTTTATTTTATTCCATTACTCAAAACTCATTTTCGATATCACCAAAATTACTCATTGTATTTTGATTCGGTTCACATGGCACGAAAACAATGAAACTAATTTACAAAACCTAGAACGGCAATAATTTTATAATGCGCCATTTTGAAGCTGCGTCACTTTGTAATACTTTATTGAGTATTTTTAGACAGTATCCAACTTTATCTATTTGTAAGCTTCCACGAATCACGTTTTCACAATATTCGCATTTTAGAAAATTATTATTATTTTTAAAAATTGTAGCTATTAACATTATTCTCTTTCGCATTGTTGCAATTCGTTTCAATTATTTCTGCGCCATTTAAACTAAATTTCTTTTAAATCGAACGAACACGTTTCAAATATATCTGGATATTCCCAATTGAATTTTGCTACAAAAATTCTATTTTTCTTTCATGGTTCGTTTTTGATAATAATCAAACATTTCATATTGGTAACAATTTCTTTTCATTTAATATTTTTGTTCTTAATTCCATGAAATAGGTATGGAGTTCTGTTTGCTTAGTTTTATCTTTTGTGATGAAATAGAGAAACAAAAATTTAAGAATCCATAGCTATAACAACTTTAAATTTTTTACAGATATAAAATGTGTTTATCCACGTCTACTGATAACAAAATTGCAATTGCAAATATTAATTTTTGTATACTCTCTCCTCCTTAACTTCGAATATTACAAAAGAAGAAATTTGAAAAGATAGAATTAAAACTATAGCGAACCGCTCATCATTGAAAATGTTATTTGGAGGAGGTTGAGAGTAGAAATTTTTAAAAAAAATTATTTTTGATCTTGATGAGTAACAAGGTCAAAGGTGATTTTTTTTCTAGTCCAAAGCAAAGCGAACAGTTTGTTCCCAATGTTCAGCAGGCAAATCATTTGATTTTCTTAAGCATTCACTCGTTGGCAACCATTTGACGACACTTTAACCTCCTGCTATAGATATTAGGTTAGTCGATCAGCGGTATCGTGAAAAACACTTTTGTCTTATTATTAATGCCCTGATATGAACAAACGTTCCCCGATGTGTACGTGTCTGGTCCTTACAGAAAACAATCGAAGGACTGCGTGCCCAACGAGGTTTTCATTCGAGCGAGCTTCAGCCATGTGTGTCCGACAAATAATTTCCACCAGTTCAGTACAGATAATCAGATATGAGTAAACGGAATTGAATAGACAAAGACAAAAAACAGGGATTCTAACTACCCCAAAGGTCGAAAAACCCGAAATCATCACACACACAAAAAAATAACTAAAATTATTTTACCGATGATTTTCCAGGATCCAACCTTTCATGTCAAAGCATACATCTACGTAACACAATAACGAAATAAATTGCACCCCTGCTTCGGGCGATTGCTGCATAGAAATAATTCAAGTAGTAATAAAATTCATCAATTAAAATGTTGCACCTCTGATCCTGGCGATTGTTGCACAGGAATAATATACAACGTAATATTCGCACCTCTGATCCGGGCCATTGTTGGACACAGACAACCAATTTAAGTTCTCTACTATTCACCATATTTCTACTATTCACCTTTTATTTGTTAAATTTCATATTTCATTTCAACACATCAGATACATGATAGTTTTCGGAACACCTTGTGGTTTATGAAGACAAATATTGGCGATTCATAAATTGATCAATGCCGTTACATGTAGCACTCAATCTTTCGTTAGTTCCAGACAACTCCCAATATGTTCAGCCTTTATTTTAGTTAGCTATAGCTTTCGGACCACCTTGTGTTTTATGAAGACAAATATTGACGATTCATCAATTAATCAATGCCGTTACATGTAGCACTCAATCTTTCGTTAGTTCCAGACAACTCCCAATATGTTCAGCCTTTATTTGGTAACTTTTGATTCCACATATTATACACTCAGTATTTGAAAGAGTTAAATCTAATTTTTTTTATAATAATCACTCAATTTTATTTTATTTTTCTTTAAGTTGTTAAATAATAAAAAAAATCAAACCCAGTCCATTATACTAGCAAAGACGCTCTCCCGCAACAATAGTATTATAAAATTTTAATAATTCACAGTTTATAACAAACAAGCATTTTCTTCGTTTATTGTTTTTTTGTTCATTTGCACACAAATTGAAAAGTACCGTAATTACCTTTCAAATTTATTAATTAATTCAACAAGTGTATGTAATAATAAAATGTCCATGCTCATTGGTATACAAATCAATTAATTAATTACATAAATAACTTATCGCTTTGGGAAATTATTTCAGAAAATTGACTTCATAGACGAGGAAACAAAGCACTAAACCTAAGCAAATTGGCAGAGTAAGATGGATCGAGATGCGGTTTTTTGCATTCGATTCAGGAAGCCGTCAGGAAAGTTTGTGAACATAGCCACTTTTCGGCAAAAAACGTCTAGAGCACCTGGGGGCCAATGCTGTTTATATACACCTCAGCTCCTTGAACTTTGCATAAATTCAGCTCGAAATTGATGGAAGCTCGTTACTTGGGGGTTTTTGGGGTCGCTGAACACGAATATGATAAAGGCGATGACTTTTGGATTTCCTAGGGCCCAGGGCGGGTATGTCTAACTCATCTTCCTAGAGTTTTACATTAATTGAGCTAGAAATTGATCGAAGATCGTTACTGGGGGTTTTTGGGGCCAATGAACACGAATATGATGTCTGCGATGACCTTCGGAGTACCTAGGGATCAGGGTGAATTATATACACCTCATCTCCTGGAACTTTCCATAAATACAGCTCGAAATTGATCGAAGATCGTTACTCGGTCGTTTATGGGGTCGCTGAACACGAATGTGATGTCAGCGATAACCCTCGGAGTACCTATGGCCCAAGGCGGGTATTTCTAACTCATCTTCTGGAACTTTCCATTAATTCAGCTCAAAATTGATCGAAGCTCGTTACTCGGGGGTTTTTGGGGTCGCTGAACACGAATATGACGTCGGTGATGACTCTCAGGGCGGTTATCTCTCACTCATCTCCTGGAACTTTCCAAAAATGCAGATCGAAATTGATCGAAGATCGTTACTCGGGGGTTTTTGGGGCCGCTGAACACGAATATGATGTCTGCGATAACCTTCGGAGTACCTAGGGACCAGGGCGGGTTAAATACACCTCATCTCCTGGAACTTTCCATAAATACAGCTCGAAATTGATCGACGCTCGTTACTCGAGGGTTTTTGGGGTCGCGCTGAAGACGAACATGATGTCGGCGATGACTCTCGGAGTACCTAGGGTCCAGGGCGGGCATGTCTAACTCATCACCTGGAACTTTCCATTAATAAAATAAAATAATATAATAAAAATATAAAATAATCGATTAAATAAAATAATCGAGTTTTAATTGTGGAAATTTTTAAGATATGAGTTGAATATACCCGTCCTGCGATCCAGGTAATCCGAGGATCAACGCCGACATGATATTCGCCGACCCCAAAAACCGCCGATTAACGAGCTTTGATCAATTTCGAGCTGTATTTATGGAAAGTTCCAGAAGATGAGGTGTATATAGCCCACCCTAGCCCCTAGGTACTCCGAGGGTCATCGCAGACATCATATTCGTGTTCAGCGGCCCAAACCCCCCCAGTAACGAGCTTCGATAAAGTTCGAGCTGAATTTTTGGAAAGTTCCAGGAGATGAGTTAGACATAGCCGCTCTGGACCCTAGATACTCCGAGGGTCATTGCCGATATCATATTCGTGTAAAGCGACCCCAAAAACCCCCGAGTAACGAGCTTCGATCAATTTCGAGTTGAACTAATGGAAAGTTCCAGGAGATGAGTAAGACATACCCGCCCTGGGCAGTAGGTACTCCGAGGGTCATCGACAACATCACATTCGTGTTCAGCGACCCCAAAAACGACCGAGTAACGAGCTTTGATCAATTTCGAGCTGTATTTATGGAAAGTTCCAGGAGATGAGGAGTATATAACTCGCCCTGGCCCCTAGGTACTCCGAAGGTCATCGCAGACATCATATTCGTGTTCAGCGGCCCCAAAACCACCCAGTAACGATCTTCGATCAATTTCTAGCTCAATTAATGTAAAACTCCAGGAGATGAGTTAGACATACCCGCCCTGGGCCCTAGGAACTCCGAGGGTCATCGCCGACATCATATTCGTGTTCAGCGACCCCAAAAACCCCCAAGTAATGAGCTTCGATCAATTTCGAGCTGAATTAATGCAAAGTTCAAGGAGATGAGGTGTCTATAACCCGCCCTGGCCCCCAGGTACTCCAGAAGTTTTTTGCCGAAAAGTGGCTACGTTCACAAACTTTCCTGACGGCTTCCTGAATCGAATGCAAAAAACCGCATCTCGATCCATCTTACTCTGCCAATTTGCTTAGGTTTGGCCTATTTTTGTGCTTTATTTCCTCGCCTATCACTGAGTACACAGTTATTTATCACTGACAAAACAAGTTTCATCCATAGCAAGCATTGCAATTTGCAACTTGATTTTCACGATAAATTAGCAGTTTCAAATCTTGACAAAACTAAACGATTCTAATTAGAAGATTGTAGGAAATAGTAATTCTTTAACGATTGTAGAAAAAACGTTGTTCCTAACATACGCGCAAAGGTGATTCCGAACCTCAACCGGTCCTGCCCTTCAACCGGTCCTGCAGATCCAGGTTTCGTTTCGGAATCACCAACTTCGCGCGCTTGTTGGAAAATAACTAATTCTTAATCAGGTTTAGTGGTGATATGAACTCATAATTGGGTTTAGTGGTATGAACTGGTTAATCATACATAAGTAGATGTAAAGTTAGACTTTATTTGGTTTTTAGTTAATTAACACAAAAATGTCTTCTTAGATCTATTTAAAGAACACACATATTTTTTTTAATAAATGTTTGTACTAACAAATAAATAATGCATGCATTTATAACATTTCTTCTATGTCATATAATTTTTGGTGTCTTCGTTGTATAAATTAATGCAAAATAACAAAAGATTACTAAAATGCCAAAAACTATTACTAAATTTTATGATTCGATTGATGGTGATACCCAGACACCTGGTGATGATACAGAACCGGTGATTGAGTTTGCCAATGTTAACAGTTGGACAATTGGAGAAGAAAATATAGTTGAATATACTATTCCCCATCACTTTGAAGAACAAGAAAATGATTGGATTGGGATTTATAAGGTAATAATTAATCCGAAATTAATTAATACAATGAAATATATTGTCTTTACTTTTGATTTGTTACAGCACGATTTTGCCAGTTTAAATGAATATTTATCGTACGAGTATGCCAACCGATCGACGAGTGTGAATAATGGATACAAAAGGCTAATTAAAGTAACATTTCCAGATGAAGATGACCTTCCAGACTCTGGACAATATGTTCTTGTTTATTTCCAATGTACGGGCTCACGTAATGTGACAGGTTTAGCGGGCATAAGTAATGTTTTCACAGGGGATAAACGTAGCCCATCTCCACGGTTTGATTCAACCGATTAAAATTATATTTTGTGTTATCTATATATTTCAGTTATTTTAGTAAGTTTTCCTATATTAAAATTAATTTTTAAAATTTTTGATAGTGTTTCTTTAATTAAACCAAATATTTATTCCTAAATTCAAAATAGCTTATACATGTAGAATGTTCAAATATATAATTATATTATCGTTATTTATTTAGCAACATATATAAAAAAACTGGGAATTTTAAGCAAGCAAAATATTTATTTCTGAGCTTTCTGTTCGTGTTATTAAAACGTTAATGTAGTGTTTACATTACAAAATTGTTTTTTCGGTCTAAATTATTATATATGCTCAAAAAAATTTAAAAATGAAAATAAATTTATTTAATCTTAAAAAGAGAAAAAAAAACGTGTTATCTTTTTAGTATGTAGCGGCTTCGGATGAAAGCAACATTCTTAGGTTTTCTAAACAATATTTAAACACGTTTATATCGTGCACCGCCTGATGAAAGACAGACAGATAAAAGAACAGAAAATAGGTTCCAACCCGAGAACTGATACACGTTAATTTCGAATGTTGGAATTTAATTTGTGGATCTGTTGCCAAGCTGACCGAAGGTTGTTAATCAGAAAGTTATCTTATGCCCAATTATATAGGATTACTTTTATTACTCAGACTAATAATATCTATTATTGGGGTAGTTAGATGCCACCCACACAACATTTGCACTATAACCTTCATACCAATAATTTTAAGTATTTTGAAATAGTTTTCATTCCTTTTGTCAAGAAAATAGTACATTGTATAACAAGGTCGAGAAGTAAGCTATTATTGACCGAGAACTTTTAGATCCTGAGGCGCGTAGCACCGAGGGATATAATGTTCGAGGTCTATATTAATCTTCTCAACCGAGGTATATATAGAATTTTTTTACCTACTAACACTAATTATCATATTTGCTTTGATTAGATTTTGATATTAGTCATTTTCCATTTCATTTTTTAAATATCTTAAAATATCAAGTAGCCTGGAAGTTTAGTTTCGTACAAATAAAACGAAAAAAAGGAATGCAATTATTATTTGTTTGTGTTTTTTTTTGTTCATTTCAATTAAAAATAAAAGATAATTTGGCATTATCAACCTAGGTGATTTTTTGTTATTATTATTGACCTAGGTTGAGAAAAATTACTTCCCATTGGGGCATTCGAGTAAATAATGACGATTTCTCAAGTTAGTAGTTAAAAAACAATTTTATTCATTTCAAATAAATACTTTTGATTTCATTCTCAAAAAAATACTAAAGTTTAAAAATAATTTACAGCTTAGAGTACTAAAATGTAATCAAATCTTAAACCTAAGTATATAATAATTAGAAAAAAAATGCAAAAATTTGTCATTCAAGCATTTGGAGATACATTTTATTTATGTATTTCTATATTGTGACTTATTATTATTAGTATTAGTTGTTTTTTTTTTGTGCATTAATATGTGTGTATATATAAATGTACATAGCTGCTTCTAAACACTAAATAAATATTTACAATTCTTAATTTCATTTCTTTTTTTCAATTTTTTTATTTTCTAGAATCTAGAGTACCCATTGACGTTTTGAGCTGACTATGTGTTTGGGCATCTAAAAAGTATTTTAAAGTTCTGTTTTCTTGGTTTTGGATAGAATAAAATCTCGAGACATCATAATTGTCCAGTTTAAAAAAAAATGAACTCCTCGAGTAAATTAAAAATTATAATTTTGGTTCGGAGTGCACTGGAATCTCAAATTATTTGTTAATTAATGTTGGCAAAGGGCCTTATTGATTCCACACAATTTTAAAAAATATCGTCACTTCAACTCTATACAGCAAAAACAAACACAAACACTGATATGAATTGAGATTTCTTGTATTGTAAAAACATTGAAATAACTTTACTTCTCAAAAATATAAAAAAAATTTTTCTGACTAGTTTCGTAATCACCGTAATCATCATCATCGATTGCGAGTTGCAAATTTTCTTTCTGAAGATGATTACAAAACTAATCAGAGAAAATTTTTTATATTTTTGAGAAATAAAGTTATTTCAATGTTTTTGTTTTACAATAAAAGAAATCTCAATTCATATCAGTGTTTGTGTTTGTTTTTGCTGTATAGAGTTGAAGTGACGATATTTTTTAAAATTGTGTGGAATCAATAAGGCCGTTTGTCAACATTAATTAACAAATCATCGAGTAAAATTTTAAGATTCAAAGGGTCTTTTCAAATATCACAAACAGCAAAGCTGTCCAATAAAAAAAATTACGCCGAAGAGTATACAAAAAATTCGACTTATAAATTTAAAAACACTATTTTGGTGTTCTGTCTATTAATAATACTTTAACAATAAATATCTTAATATATATCTAAAAGATCATATAAATTAAACTATTTACACTTAAATAATATTCGGTAAAATCTATTTTTGTCTAAAATCTCATTTCTACGCCAATAATTTCATTTCAGTTTCCTTTTTCGTAACTAATTCTTCGAGCTCTTTAGCATTAAGTGACGGATGATTGATGGCACAATCTTCTTGTGTTTCAAATGATCCCCGATCTTTGTACCATGTTCGTATAATTTTTTTATAATGTGGCGTGCAAACAAATATAACGAATATTAATAATCCTTGTAATGCATTTAATAAATCAAAGATAACAAAATCCCGATTTACTCCATCGGAATAAAATAGAATTATTTTCACTAACCAATTAATTGACATTATTGTATACAACCATACAGCACTTTTTGCCCTTTAAATAAAGAAAACATATTTATTGTTAAAATTATATTTGGATAAAAATTTTAAACAAAATTTTTACTTACGTTCGTTTAACCTCTTCCATTACAGAATGATTCATGAATTCGATTCCAGATTCTCCGAGACAATTCGTTCCATTTGCGTTATGATTTTGAATGTGTAATTTTTGCTTGACAATATAAGTTAAACTATTAATTGCATTCAATTTTCTAAAACCGATATAAATGGAGATGAATAACACTAAATTCAACAATAAAGTAAAACATATTGGTGGGATGAAATATAAGCGTGATAATCTTGTAGCTGGAATATAAAACAAGAAATTTCAGATAAAAATAATTTCGATAAAACTTTGTTTACATACGTTCCATTCCCATTGCGTAATACGGTGCAAGAGTGCCATCGTTTGCTCGTACTGTCAATAAAACTATAATCAATGGAATAACCATTGAAAGGACGAAGTAACCGCCAAATGTAATATAATTCCATTTTTTGTGATCTATATTTTTAGGAACAAAATAATAAACATGAATTGTTGTATCAATTTGTAATGAAAGCAGCCAGTAAAAAGATGCCAATAGGAAATACTGTATCACATATCCTGCAAGGAAATAGAAAAAATAAATATTGAGAGATCTTTAGACGATATTTGAAAATTTCTGGTGATGGATGATCTGGTTTAAAATATTATGCAATCAACCTGCACAACAACCATTTTTTAACAAAGCAGACAGTCACCTTGCGTACTTAAATCTATCAAAAAACGGCCACCAAGATAAAAATATAATTACATTATTAATAATATTAAATTTTTATAGTTAAGGTGACGAAAGAAAAACAGTATATTGTATAACGAACACAATTATATTAATACTCCACGATTTCTACTACTAGTGCGATCTTCTACTCATTAAATTTTTTATTTTATTTTTCGCATTTAAATAATATATTTTTTTCTATAGCAACTGTTAAAACGTGCTATTATCAACTAAAATTAGAGGGAAAAGTAACACTTTAACATCAAGGGTAGATAAAGTAGTACTTCAACAGCAAAGGTAGATAAAGTATTTTAATATAAGTATTTTGCTGTTAATATTCTTCAAGTTTTTCCATTTTTGAAAGCACAGATATTCTCTTTTATGTACCATCCGTAATTTTTCAAGCAATTCAAAATTTCAGGCAATATACGAATTGCCTCTGAAGCCTCCTCTTCCACATCAGAAGGCAGTTTCCATCTGTAATATCGCACATATTCACAAATCCAAACTAGATATTTTTCAAATTCAGTTTTTGCAAAAAACAAAAAAAAGTGATTTGTTTGTTTGTTTATAAAACTTAAAAAGTTATCAAAGCCACCTATTCTCATTTTTTGGTGAAACTGTTTTTTCCTCACACTTTTAAATTAAATTTATTATTGATTTTTCTTCATTTTTTTGGTCTTTTTTAACAGTTGCTATAGAAAAAAATGTATTCCACACGATGATAAAATTTCATTATCTTCTCGATGCTTATTAGCGTCTCGGCTGACGCCTCGATGCTAAAATCGCTCTCGAAGATAAAGTGCAATTTTATCATCTTGTACAATAAATAACTATAGTCAGCAGACGGGCTTTATTTTGATTGTTGCGTTTTGATTTTGACGTTACCATGACAATAAATTGGTCTAAGTTTATCTTGATAATGTTTTTGTTTTATGTGTTAGATTTTTTAAATGTGTATTTATGAATATATATTTAATTTAATATGAAGAATGTGTAAACTATAAGAACAATGATACATGTAAAAGATTTGTCTTTCTTGGTTGAGGGGTGGTAACAATTTTTATCGTACGACAATATTTTTGATCGTGCGATAAAAATAATATCTTAAACATTGTTCTATTTTTGTGTCAGATATTAAAACATAAACTAGAAAAATATGCTTCTCACTTGCATATTTAAAAACAAGAATTCTAAAAGTAAGTTTTAGCGATAAATAATTTCAATTAAATTTATTTTTTTATTAATACACATAGATTTAGACGATAATCCCAATAAAAAAAATTTTGCCGAATATCAATGTATTGATAAAGAAATTAATTTGATTGTAATTAATTATTGATTTAAAAGAAAGTTTTTAAAATTTATTTTTCTAATATGCAACTGAGGTACAAAATTTTCTAGGTTATTTTTTCATATCTGACACAAAAGTAGAACAATGTTTAAGATATTATTTTTATAGTACGCTCAAAACTATTAACGTACGATAATAGTATATTATGATGCTAGGACGTAAAGCCAAAGATTTTGGACGGATGTGGAGTTTGCAAATCGAGGCGCTAGCCGAGATTTGCACCCACATTAAGTCCAAAATAGCTTACGTCCGTGCATCATATACTATTTTTTATTCGCCGCAAGCAAAATATTTTAAGAAAAGTTGTTTATTCTAAATTAAAATTATAAATTTTCATAAATTTTAAAATAAAAATATGTGGAACAAGTAACCTTTGAAAAAATATTTATTATTTTTTCCAAATTCTATGACAACAAATGATAACAACTATTTTAATTGGATAATGAAATTTTGAATTTGCGGGTTGCTTTGATAAAAAAATTTATTTTTCATAGAATTTAAACAAATACAAATGCTTTTTACTTTTTTGGACGTAGCTATGACGACAAAATAAATAGTTGAAAAGTGATACTTTAAAGCCGCAAATCACAGTAATAAAGTAACACTTTAATATATAGGCGAATAAAAAAATTGTTAACGTACCTTTACCAATTAGAGCGAAAGCATGAAAGATAATTCGTTTACAAGAATCATTTCCCTAATTACTTAAAACTTTATTAAGGTTTTTGAATGAATAGGTTGTGATGTTTAAAACAACTGTTACCATGGTATTAATTTTTGTTGTTATTTTTTGCTTTATGATAAAGAATAATGAACATAGATCTTAGAAAAAATCGTTTGAAGTAATTTGAGGAGTTGTATGAAACTCGTCCTTTAAATATATTTATAAATATTTTATTTTTGTTTGTTTCACGTCAGGGTGTTCGGCGGTAAAATTTGCAACTTTATTTTTGGATAACTTTATGAAAAATACAAGTATTTATGGCTGATAAATGTTTGGATTTAGAAAATTACAAAGGGAAGACTTGTCATATGAAAGCGCGCTCCTTAACCTCACCATTCCGAGCTTTTTAATTTTGTCATTATTGCTTTTTTAATTTGCTGAAGTGTTTCTAGGTTTGTTAGCATAAATCTTGTTTTTTAGGAATTACACATTGAAAATGACTCGGAGATTGAATTTGTTCCTTAAGAACGTAGTGATGATGTAGATAGTATATATTGTCAACATCGTGTGTGACAGAAATCTTGTGATGCAACGAAGGTTATACATTTACCATTTGGGTTATAACTTACCACCTACATGTTTTTACAACATAAAAATCGATGGTGAGCGTAGAAATAGGATGATTCCAATGTAGCTACATTTTATTTTACCTGTCGGTGGAGTTCTTATTTCCGGCTCGAAGGACCAAAATAAGAATTTTTGTGACCAAAAAATCAAGCTGAGCGAAAAATACTGATTGCTTTAGGCTGGGCATATATGAGTACAAATGTGCATTGGTGTGATCTATTCCTAGAAAAACGTCAGGTGTTCAGTAATCAAGGTTTTCTAAAGAGTAATTCTCAAACTCCGTCAAAATTTGATCTATGGTAAGTGATGGTAGGCCTCGGCCATCAGGACTTCTTACAGGACGATGGAATTGACTAAGAATAACAAATCGGTCAATGCTAATATTATCTACGTTATTTTTGGCCAAGATATCGCAGCAGCAATTTGCAATCGGAAAGTAAAACTCTTGTTAATGTTTGGTTCGATAAACTTTTGAGGTGATTTAGTCAGATTTAAAAAAATATGGAATCATTTTAATTAGGTAATGATCAATATAATACCCGTATCTTTTAATTGACAATAGACAACTGAATTGCTAATTCTAAAAATTCTACTACACATCAGATAACAATTTGGATGTGAAGTGCGGCACGAAATTGTTGCACATTTTGAGGGCTTATATTTCATAAACAAATAACTAACTAAATAACTAAATAAACGAAGATACTAGGTAAGTATAGAGTTCGTCCAACTAATTCGTATAAAATACTACGTACCGCCAAATCATGCTCCATATTGTTAATGGACAGCGTACCCCTCTAGGTTTTAGTAAAAAGAAGTGTAGAATAATGATTCTGGCCAGCAATGCCTAATTTGAAGTCTACATATATGGACCAACCATTGATGGTAGTGCAGGAGAAGTGTTCCATATCAGAAATCCAGTTCTGTACTATATTTGCCATTTGAGAAATATAGTACCATCGACCACACCAATGTATTCGGTCGACAAACAGTACATATGTTTGACATTGTCATTACCTGACATTAACGAAATTTAAAGCGGTACTCAACCCACATTTTTTTTTTTTTAATAAAATGTGATGTGTAGTAGGCATTACAATATGTGTCACAACAACACATAAAAACCTTTTAAGACAAAGGTCCCACAACAACATGCGTTCTAAGGATGTTAATGGACGCAAATCTGTTTTTTTTTTGTTGTTTTTTAATTTTTTTTTGTTCAATAATGGATAAATCCTATCACATATAAAATATGACATAGGCCAATATTTCGTTATAGGATAGAGAAAATAAAAATAAAATAAGAGATAAAAAGCAAATTTGTTTTAAAAATTTGCAGGAACAAAACTAAAATTGGTTTGCCAATAGTTCAGCTAATGGCATAATCCTTGATTATGGGACGCAGTATATTTTTAAATGATTAAAGCTCAGATATATAGTTATATGAAGGCTCGTTTCTTCGAGCAAGCTACAGCGTTCCAGCATCAAGGAATATTAATTAGCTACGACTGAGAGTGCTACCGTTGACTGAATACAGTTCATCCGCCAGCACCCCTAAGATATCACCTTGGCTAGTGATATCTCACTACTATTGCCAGTGGTATGTGATATCTCACGTTAACTCATATGCCAATAGCAGGGACTGGAGTACGCGGGGTTGTCACACCCGTGGATCAAAAAATAGAAAAAAATTAACAAATTAATAAAAACTGATCCCTCCATGCGTGACATTAAGCACCTTTGGAAACTACATTCCTATCGCTTAAAAAATTAATGGATTTACTCAATATTCGAATTGTCTTAGAATCAACAACACTGTATAAATGGGTTAGATATGTGGTGGTAAAATAAATAATTGAACAGTAGATACTAATTATGAATACAGGTACTAAAAATAAAATAAAAAACCAATGACTTGACCCATTTAGGTTAAGAATAAATATATTTTTTATAACAACTACGTTTTAAATTTTAGAAATAAAAACATAACCTTATTGACCTGAGACAACAGTCAATACATGGAACCAGAGATTCCGAAACTATAACCGAAAGTACGATGAGTCCAATAGCTAAACTTAAACTCTTAATGCCAGAAAAATATTTTAAGCTTCTAAATCGTTTAGTTTTTATGATAATCAGTTAAGTAATGAAAAGAAGTCAGTCGGAGTATTTGGCCGATGTACTATTCCATAAATAACCCTGTTATATTTACTTTATGATTCAACAAAAATATTACAATTTTTAAAAGTTAATTGTGTTTTATATTTGATTCGAATCTTGCGTACATTTTGCGATACCTTTTATCACTAACCAGCAAGTGATGAAGTGATGCTACCACGGCACTGTTCTACTCGTATAAACTAGTAGATAACCTTTGCGTTTATATAAACCGGTTCTGTGTACAACACGAAAGTTTATAAGTCTTAATTTATATTATTTATAATTATTTTCAAGACTATATGATTATTAAATATTGACTTTAATTATAATGTAGATAGCTATTTGCATTGATTATGTTTAATCAATTTTATGTGTAAGCACATGGATCGTTTAATAAACATTATTTACGATTAGTTGTCTACCATAAAGTGAAAAAAATTTCTGACGATAATACAAACACTTTTTTGTAACACATGCATAAAAAATATTCAAATTTGTACTAGAATAGAATAAAAGAAAAATCTACTTTTCCGCACATATGACCACAAAATATTTTGTAAGCCTGGCACGGACGCCGCCCGAATGTGAGATTTGTAGTTAAATCTATCCTATATATAATATTTTTATGGCACTAAAATATCAAAATAATAATTTAAATAACTAGCCATATAGTAAAAAGAACTTTAACACATTGCATCATTTGAATTGCAAGAAAAAACCATTTATTTGGGTATTCAAAGTTTACAATTTTGACAGCTCTTAGTTGAATTCTAGTTGGAAGCTGTGTTTTTTTATAAAACTAGTAGTTTTATAAAAACGCGACTTATTGCCGCATTCCCTACGGTCGTGCGGCAAACTAACTCTTGTTTGGAAAACGCATTCGCACTAGTAATACAATCTACTATTTCTGAAAATTGTTAATTGCTAAGAAAATTGTGAAATTAAGATAAGTATTTTTAACGGACATTCGTTTTCCTAAAAGGGTAATATTACAATTTAAGATAGGGTAAGGGTAATATTACAATAGATAATACAAATATCACATTTTAAGCTTAAATTTAAACGCCAAGTCAATATTTGATTTTTAGAACAATAAAAATTAATATCGAATAAAAAAAATATATTTTTTATTCTTAGAAGATCGATAACAAAAAATACACAATATTTTTTATAGTTAACGATTAGCCAGAACTGATTTACAAACATTCCCCAAATGTAGGTAAGGTAAAAATGAAATAGTCCCAAACGTGACTCTTTTGTTAAGATATTACAGGTTCCGAACGAAATATTTCCCAAGATACTAGCTCAGTGTACAAACTATGCTATCCAGTTACTGATTGTCATAAAAAAATTAAAAGTAAAGAGATAGATTAGAAAACACCCAATTTTTCCTACATCCGCATTCGTAGAAATGTTTTAAAGGAAAGCGTTATTTGTTTACCAGGCAATGAGTTACAACCGTAAAGTTGTCTTAAACCACCAATTAGAGTTTTGAAAAATGATTGAACAATACAAATGATTTACCGTTGAAAAAAAATTTTACCTTCTACTCCCTGATTATAATTTATAAATTCGATGTCGTACCAGAAGTCTATAGAGAAAACGTTGACGGTAAAGAAACATGTCGCTAAAATTTTTACATTAATCTTACCTGATCCGTCTGATATAACTTTAATTTCTTGTAATCCAATCACTAAAAATCCAACAGCCAAGCATAATGCATGACCAGCTAATGTTTCACCATGAATATTTCTCAGTCTTGGTATATACAAATGGATTACTGCTGTAATAATTAAACATGGTACGGAGAAGAGCATACAAACTGCAACAAGCTTAATTGATACTCTTGACTGTCGAACTTGTGAAACCATTACTTTTGCGATAACCATATCATCCATCATTTCAACACAATAATCATCAAAAATATCATAAACTTGAGTAGTATTATCCAAAGTGATATGCAACAACGAACCATTTTGAATGATAAAAAATAAATCGTCGCTAGTACCATTTATGTATACGAATCCACTAAAACGAAATATATATATATATAGTGACAATAAAAATAAATTAAAGTGCTATTATAGATATTTACGTTACTGTTCTTTCATCTATTGGCAACGTAAAATTGCTTTCTAAATCTTCAATACAGCGAATATCATTCGTTTCGTCTACGTAAAATTTAACTTCTATTGTTTTTGGCGTAAACAAGTTTTGTAACTGTGTTTGACATATATGGTCTTCATTGTAATATTGTTCCCCTGGAGGACAACATTTTGCTATGTAACTGTTGAAAGTTTTCTGTGGCTGGCTTGGTAATAGAAGAAACTCACTACATGTGCTAGGTATATCATCTAAATCTAGAACAAAAGACGAAAGAAAGAAATGTATTAATGTTTTTACTCTATTTGTATTTAATCTATTTAATTTGATTTAAAATTTGAAAAACAAAAGCTGTTTGCTAATTATAGTATTGCATGTTGCTTTTATCTTAAATAAACAGCTTCAGTTCTATGTTTGTTTGACCATTACACAATGACACTAATGCAAACAACTGTCAATTGTTGAGTGAGGGGCAAACCTACGGTCGAAGGGAATGGTTTGATTGACATCAAAACTAAATTAAGTTTCACTATCGCAACTCTGGCTAAATGTGTAAAGCATTGGGATTTCACACTATGGTATATTAAACGGTAATAGAGGGCGCAAAGTATTAAAAGCCGAAAAAGATATATGTATTAACTTAAAGTTTTTTGCTTTTTTTTTGATTTTTTTTTTCGTTGTTTTTATATACGAAAAAGATATGTTTTACGCAAACTAAGTAATGGTAAAATAGTTCATTAGTCATAGGAAGTATAAAAAGTTCAATTCCGCTCCCTCATTTACGGGAGCGGATTGCATCTTTTACTTTCTAAGGAGTAAAAAAAACAAGCCATGACAACAATGAGAGTTTTCATGGAAACAGAATTTTTTACGATAAATTCAAACAAATTGGTATAAAAACCGCCTACTATGATGAACATTAAAAATTTTAATTTTCGTTCTCTTTAAATGATTAGATTTATGTCGTGTTCTTTGGCTTGATCGAAAAAATTGATTTATTTGCTTGCCAACGAACAGCATAAAATAAATCAATCTACTTTTGTAAATGTAGCAGTAAATTGTTTTAACTTTTTGTTCTATCAGTTGATATGTTTGGTTATGTTTACATTTGAAAATGATAGATTTTACGTTTTATCATTTTATTTGTAATAACTTTATTATTAATTAGTAATTTAAATAATTTAAATAATAATAAGTTATTTTTAAACAAAATAATAATAATAATTAAAATGGCGTGTTTTTTTTGTTTACATAAATTTGACAATTAAAAATAATATTTAAATGTATTTGTAAAATCTACCAAAAATCTAGATTTTTAAAACTTGATCTAGATCAAAAAATAAATCAATCTTTTTTTGCCAAAGAACACAAACTGACAGCTAATTTGATCTGACAGCTAATTTTTTTGATCTCAGATCAATATTTTTTTGCCAAAGAACACGACATTAGTTTTGTTTTTAATATCATGATTATATTGAGGTCGTACAAAATATAGTATTTACATCTCGTGAGAGAGCATGTTATCTCCCTCACTGATATGTAGCCCTCAGCCTTCGCCCTCAGGAATAACACACCTCGGGAGAAAAAATGGACTTCTCTCCCTTAAAATCTACTATTAAAATTTTAGTCACTTTATATAATATATATGACACATTCGATTATAATTCTGACAATTTTTATAGATTAGATAGATGTTATATGTATGTGTTAGTAGTATATAAATGATAAAATTAAAATACGATAATGTTATCAGTTATGAAAACTTAAATCATAAAATTCATATTTTTTTCTAATCCAAGTATATAATCAATTTTATCCACCTGACTAGACAACGGAAATATCAAATATTGGTAACACCTTAAATATTTTATTGTACAAAGTGTACAGAATGACACAAATATCTCACAAGTATGAAAGTTTAAAGTCCGAGTTTTAGCCTGAAATACTAAAAAAACAATAAATATTTCGTTTCCATTAATTTTCTAACGACAAAAAATATTTAAACAAATAATTTATTAATGATATTAAATTATATTAAAAGACGACTGAAATGAAGTGAATCCTTCATTTTAAACAAGGTAGAGTTACACAAAGTATGATAAAATGAACTTCCGCTGCGGCAGACCAACAAACGCTGTTTACATAAAAATTAAAATGGTCATTTTAACCGAGAATCGTATATTAGAACACAGACAAATCACCATGCCCAAAAAAATGATGATATTATAATTATATCTATTGACATTTATTTCAACATTTTACAAAATTAATAGATCGGCGTTAGTGCAAGATCACAATCTTTGTTAGTGCAAGATGGGTTCCGCCAAAACCCTTGATATATATTCATAGTCCGATTGTATAACGCCATATGCACAAAACATTGCCATATGATGCAAAAGAAATGGATTAGTGTTTTGATTAAATGTTTTTAATTTTTTTTATTTCCTTCTTATATCTAAAGCGACATTTTTCGGATTATTTATGGTACAAAAAGTTGAACTTTAGTGTCCTAGGACTTTATAAAATTTTATAAAGTACTAGGACGTTGAAGTTCAACCTTTTGAGCAAAATTTAAAACTCATTTCTTTTAATTTTAATAAATTTCCAGTATGAAATAAAATTTTGTATTTACCTCAAACGAAAAGTGTTTTTAAAGGTACTCCCTGGTAATTTCTGGTTGGTAAACAACTAGCTCGTACTAGCTCGTACTTACTAAAAGTTTCACTTTTCGTTCTAGATAAATAAATAACTATTATATACGGAGTTTTATACTTAAAAATGGCACTATGTGCTTACGATTTTTTCTGTACTAAAAACAATCAGGCTTACAAGATCAAGAGGTTTGGTCCCGCGAATGTTGACTATGGCAAAAAGTAGGCTGTCACGAGACACCCAGCAAATGTGAAACATAAAAGTTAATAGTAAAATTTATAAAATAAATTTTTTTAAATTTTACAAAACAAACAAACACACATGTTAAAAATGCCTTTAACTGGAAACAAATCCTGACAGCCCCAGAAAAACTGCACGTACCTGACTACATGTTAAGTATAATAGCTATTTACTTCACAGGAAGAACTCTGGTCTATGATACCGAAGTAGGTTCAAAGAAGTACAATATAACATGAGGGACGGGGGGGGCGGTGTACCAGGGTGCCCCAAAAATCAATTCTTAGACCACTGTTATGGAACATCATGTACGATGGTGTTCTCAGAGTACATGTGGCCAGACAAACAACGATTATCAGCTATGCAGATAACATCGCCATAGTTGTTGTAACCAAGAACTTCCCGAATATTATTGCCAACTATATCCAGACCATAATCAAGTTAGAGCATGGCTGAACAATACAGGAATAGATTTAACCGATCAGAAAACGGAAGTCATGCTAATGAGTAGCAGAAAAATTGTGGAAAGTATCGATATCCAAGTCATAACATTTGGCCAGCACCAGAGGCATCTTGGAGTCATTCTACCATAGACTCAACTATTACAGAATCATCTTCAAAAACCACCTGATGTACGCTGGTGATAAAGCCCATTGAGTTGAGCCGCTCTTGCAATGCTTATGCCAATCATTGGCTGCGATAGACAACCGATCAGGAAACTTCTCGGTGGTGTTAGCACATCAATATTGATGCATGCGGCACCCATATGAGCCTTAGCGGTGAAAACGAAATCTTATGTTAGACCTATCAAAACGAGCTACAGACTGACATCGTTGCACATATGCTGCGCTTTCTACACGGTGTCTGATGAGGTTGTAAAAATTATTGCGAGTGGGATGCGATCGATAAGACATTACTTGACGCAGATGATCTCAGGCCATGGATGATTCCGTGAGTACTTTGGTTTGAATGTTTGACAATTTGACAGTGTTATATTTGTTGATAGCGTTGTTTTTTTAAGTGTGTATACAAACGTTCTCCATTTACGTAGACTTTTTTAAAATTCATGTAGATTTTTTTTTCCATTTTGTAGATTTTAAATTTCGTTCCGAAATAAATTCACCTTTTCGAAAATAAAATTTATTTTCAAGTACATACGCGTCTTAAGAGCAGAAAAAATTAAAAAATGCTCGCTAAACAGCAAAAGCCAACTTTCTGTTTTAAACTGATAGATAGAAAACATTATTTTCTATGACAGTCGTTAAAAAATGAATGTATTCAATTGAATAGAATGAAAAATTGCTTTGAAAAGCGAAAGATCCGTAACAAAAGTTTTATCTCAATTCCGGTCGGTTCGGGAATCGAACCGGCGTCCTTCTGATCAGAGTTAATGGTTAACCATTTGACGAACTCGACCAGCGATGAGATAAAAATTTGTTTTTGGACGGTCGACTTAACAGCACAATTATTTTAATTCATTTTTAGTGTCAATTTTTGTCTTATTTTTTATTTATTCTACGAACACGTTTTACTGTTCTTCATACTTCAACCAATGTGACATTGAATGAAGAACATTATAGATCTACTAATATGGGAGACAAATCCCAACTAGTGGAGAATGGCCACTAACCAATTTAAATTCAAGATTTTATTAAGATTTTTATGTATACGATAGCAATGGATCTAACCATTATGTAGTTTAGAATAAAAATCACTAGAAATGAATGTATTCAATTGAACAGAATGAAAAATTTCTTTGAAAAGCGAAAGAGGAGGGAGATAAAATTAAAGGAAGAGATAAAATTCTTGTTCTTTTACAAAGAGTTTTATGTTTGATATATATCGCTGCCCAAAACTAAAAACAATGTCCTCATAAAGGTTTTATGCCGAAAACTATATCAAAATCCTTTACCAAAACCGAAGTCTTGATATTTCAGAGCTGTGAGATTTCAGCTCCTTCATATTTTTTCTATTAAAGATAGAAACTTCTGTTTTGTTTTATTTTAAAGTTAGAGAATGCTTTAAAGAAAAAAATAAAATCAATAAAAGTTATTAGCAAACTCCTATTGTTATAAACATAAAAGGCCCTGTGTCAATACAGCTAAATCTAAAACTAAATTCTCTTACCATATGGTAGAAAAAAAGTTAGCCTATGTTGAATTTATTACCAAATTTTGCTGTGTCAATGGCTAAATCTAAATTGTGATATATCGAAATAATTGTCTTTGCTTTTAACAACATGTCTTTGAAATTAAAATGAACAAATTAAATAAAATGTATTTTCCAATATATTCCAATATATTTGTTCCATTTATTCAAAACAATAAACTAATTTACAATAAAGTAAACAAAATAAAATCATTTTTGTTTTTTTTTTTCTATTTTAGATTTCGTTGTCAAAATTTATACTAGGTCTAGGGCAGGCTAATTTTTTAATTTTTTTTGTGGTGAATATAAACCTCAAAATTAGTTTTAGACTTCAAAAAATTAGATTTAGATGTATTGACACACGGCCTAAATTGTTAAAATCGATTTTTAGTCACTACAACAAAAATAAAGAGTTTAGTACAACCAGCGTATTCTACGTTCCATTTTCTAAAAAAAGGTTATTTTATTAATAGAGAAACGATTTTTACTGTTTGAAATAAATTAATTTATCAAATTTCATAAGTTTTTGCCGTCCCGCGCTGGAAAAATTAATTTATTTGTAACAGTAAAAGTCATTTTTCATTAATTAAATATACGCTTTTTATAGAAAATTAAACGAAGAGTTGTATGGCAATCACTAAAAGTCGGTTTTAACATTTTATTTGTGTATAACAATAGGAATTTGTACTAATTTTTATCGATTATATTTTTTTTTTAATTCCATTTTTAATCTTTAAAATAAAACAAAACATAAGTTTCTGGAACCAGTACAAAAACTTTCAGCTAAATTAAAAATATGTTTGTCAGATTTTGTCCTCTGTTCGGTATGTAAAAGAATGACCCATTTATGGCATATTTTGTCGTCCCGTTTCATAGTTTGATAATCACATAAACCGTTGGTTATTTTTAAGAGATTTTAGGGATTGCACAACCACAAGATTAAACTCAACATAGGTTGAATAATCAAATCCATCTTCTTGGTCTTGTTTACAATTGTACATCACGTTTTAAAATTTATAAAAAAAACTCATCAAGAACACATTATACTAATTGTTGTACTTGTACACATCACTTTAAAAACGATAAGAACTTTTTTATTGTTTTAAATATAGAATATAATTGTTGTACATATATTCATTAATATGTAAAACCAATAGTTAAAGAAAACAAATTTAATCAGTATTTGCATAACTAGGTGTTATTTATTCAGATAATCTTGCTTTATTTTTTTTATCATTAAAAAAGTTTTTTATTTTTCAAAGAAATTTTTGTTTATCTAATATAATTTTACTTGTCTTGTTTCTAGATTATATTCAATTTTGTATTTACAGACATTATACATATTTCGTTGAATATGTATAAGGTGTGAATGGATTGAAATGTTGGTAGCAACACAAAGTTTTACTAGAAAATGTTTGAATATCCACCACACTCTTGTTTACCAGCATAACGACTTAATTAACACAACCGAATGACTTACACTAATTATGACGAGAACCTTGAATGCTGTAATACTAAATTTTACACAAGAAATTTTTTGACTGCCAGAACAATATTGGATGTTAATTTTTCTCTTTTATTGACTAGAACATTTGTCTTCACTAACCTCCAAAACAATGAAATTGGCTAAAAGTACATCTTGAAATGTGTTTGGTTATCGTAGAAATTATCGTCAGCAAAATTTAAATCATTTTATTTTCAATTATAGTTGTTCTGCAAATTTAAGATAACATACGTTCCAGTAACTAAAACGTCAGTTGCAGTTAAAGTGACCAATCTACAGTTGCGGATCGTGTTTGATGTGTAGTGTTAAATACACTAAAAAAAAATACTCCCAAAATAAAACTGAAGTTGAGTCAACCAAGAAAGATAGTTCTAGCTTTCTATTTTTTTAAATGCCATGAGCTTGCTGTAAAATGCTGCACAACAAAAAAAACAGATTTTTTTAGCACACTTGAAGGTATTAACTGTAAGGAACCCTTAATATGTTGTCCAAACTAGCACTCATCATTAGCTGTGTAACTTTAATTAAGGTGTTAAGATCAAATCTGGTAAAATTAACAATCAAAATAAAAACGTTTTAAATTATATTATTTAAATTTTAAATCCATTTACATGTTACATATTTATGCAATAACATTTATTTTATTTATTTTTTATTCGAAATTAAAATAACCTTAAAATAAATTGTTTACACGATTAAATTAAACTTGTATTTTACAACTTCCGTTTACTTCTATAATGTAAAATTGATTGCATTACCCATTAGCAATACCATTAAAATGATGTATGAACGATTATTGATATGACTATCTGCTGTGTGATTTAAGTACTATTTGCTTTTTTTTATGTTAGTTGAATGCTTTATTTAGAAAATGTGAAACACAAAAAACCACATAATTTAACAGAAAAACGACATACAATGTTTTAAAGATAAATAAAAAATAAATGTGATTGTATAACGTAAATTATAAACACTAAATTTCGGTATGAGGTTTACGCAATAGAGCAGAACAGGCTTATTGTAAATGTTGTTCGGCAAAATAATAGTTCCATAAAACTTATATATATAGAACATCAAAATATTCAAAACGTACATTGAAGAACTAGCAAAAAGTCGAAAATTTTAAAATCTAAACCAAATAAAAATAAACTAAAACATCTAAATTAGACCTTACAGCTTTATCGGGTTTTAACATTAATAAATTCTAAACTACGATTAAAGTAAAATAAAATAAATAAAATAAATAATAAATAAAAAAAATAAAATAAATAAAATAAATAAAATAAATAAAATAAACAAAATAAACAAAATAAACAAAATAAAGAAAATAAATAAAATAAATAAAATAAATAAAATAAATAAAATAAATAAAATAAATAAAATAAATAAAATAAATAAAATAAATAAAATAAATAAAATAAATAAAATAAATAAAATAAATAAAATAAATAAAATAAATAAAATAAATAAAATAAATAAAATAAATAAAATAAATAAAATAAATAAAATAAATAAAATAAATAAAATAAATAAAATAAATAAAATAAATAAAATAAATAAAATAAATAAAATAAATAAAATAAATAAAATAAATAAAATAAATAAAATAAATAAAATAAATAAAATAAATAAAATAAATAAAATAAATAAAATAAATAAAATAAATAAATAAAATAAAATAAATAAAATAATATCTTCAACTTCGTGCGGTAAATTTTTCGGACGAGCCATTTACCATTTTATTATTTTGACACATACTATTTCTAATTTAACCTTTGAACTAATGTTCATTATCACCATCGTTAATTTATGTTTCATTATGTAAGAAACCGGAATAGAAACATTATATTGGAATGATTTAAATTAATAATTTACCAATTATATTGTAGTCAACAAGTTAAGAAGTGTAATAAATTGATTAGTTAGGCATTTTAATGAAATAAAAAGAGCTAGTCACTACTACGCAAGAAAAAACAACAGTTACGATGCTAGTTTATTAAATTATTTGTAATTTAGTAAACGATTATGAAACCATTATTATCCATTTAATATTATAATATAATAAAATAATTCTGATTTAATTTTAAATTAGATTATACTATTATGATATGTAAAACCTTTTTAAATTATATACATAACTGTGTGCTTGGAGCAATTTGAACCCTTTAACTAAAGATTTAAGCGATTTGATCATTCTCGATCAAATATGATCTATTAAATTGTCATATAAATATATTGTCACCAAATTTATCCAGTAAATTTTATCAGATATTGTATGTGTGGTTAAAGTTATATTAATTTTGTTATGGCCTCGTAAATTAATTTAATTTTATTTTATTAAATTGGTTTGACTTCATATCTATTAAACAAATTGAAATTAATCTTATTTAATGTGATTTATTATTTAGTCAAACAAAAAGATTTTTGAGAAGATTAATTCTAAGTACAATCAAGTAGAATTGCAAATCATTTGACTGATTGTGTACAACAGCTGGGTTGGTTTACGTTCACGGAGAAATACCATTCATAAGGAGTAACTGTGTATCGATCAGAATTCAGAACATTTAAATAGTACAGTTGGAGTTTGCTAACATAAATAAACATAATTAGACCTCTAATTTTAAATCTCCACAATACAAAGCCCAGTTCTAAAATTCATTTTGAGTCCTAGAGAAATATTCAATTGTTTCCCAACCATTACCTTAATCTATTATTTAATTAAATCCAAGCAAGTGTTTCAATTTTTTGTCAAATAATAATTAATTCCTTATTAAATTTCGATTTTTGTTTTGCATAGAAATAAATATTAATTTACTTTTTAGTATTAGCTCCGAAAAATGATTACTTTTAGAACTGTTTAGAGTCCGCAAAATTGTATTTTAGCGGCCTAGTACTTAAAGTCGTTATGACAAAATTTGTTTTCATTTTATATTATAATTATTTTCAAATTATAATCACAATTGCTTTGATAAGTTTTGTTCAAAAATCAAATTTTTAGGTACGCAAGAATACAAATTAATTAATAAATTAGAAAAAAAAAATCCTAAGAGCTAATACAAAAAAACGTTGTATGCACGTACGCAAATGGCTTCAGCAGACTCATCTTCATATTACAGACTCAGCTGGCGCCTCGTCCGGAAACATTACGATTCGTCCGCTGAAACCATATTTTGCGTACTTGTTACATAAACTACTATTATCTTCTTCCAATTATTAATAACAACTTTATTTGTATGTTTTTTCCATAATAATAGCATGCATTATTGTATTGTTTTCTTAACCTATTGAATTATGCAAAATTTCATATAAAGAATGATCATTATTCGATACTTTATCAAATTAATGTCGTTTTATTTTTGTCCAGAGCAAAAAGTGTGATTTTTTTTTCACAAAAAGAACATGAACAAAATTGATCTAATTTCGTTGTTGTGTTTGAGAAATGTCATTGCATGTTTTTTGTAATTAATTGTATTTAGTTAAATAATTTTTTAGTATTTTTTAATTTAAAACACGATTGAAACAAGACATTTATTTAAACAATAACTACTTCACTTTAAAAAAAAAAGGAAATGGCGTCTTGTTTGTTTATTAATTTTGACAGCTGCATAAATGTATTTGTGTTACTCTATTGTAAATAAATTTTATTTCCATAATTACCTTTTCGTTATTTTTTTGTTTTTAGGGTTCCATACTTTGGAAAAGTAACAACGGTACCCTATTGGTGAGACTTCAAAATGTGAAAAAAATTTCCTGTCCCCGCCTTAAATTCGAACATTACAAAAGAAAAAATTTGGAAAAATTCATGGTTATGACTTATGGGCAATGTTGTAGAGATTGAATGAAAACTATAGCGGTCGGCTCATCATTTCAAATGTTATTTTGAGGGGGTTGAGGGTGGAAATTTTGAAAAAAAATTATTTTTGACCTTTTCGAGTAAGTTGTCATATGAAAGGTTAATTTTTTCTAGTCTAAAACAATTTTTTCTGTAATTTTCTAAAGCGCAGTTTTTGAGTTATTTTCAAAAATGTGATAAAAATTTCCATAGCAACTACAATTTGTTATTCTTTTTACACTAGTGGAAAATGAACCAATTTTCACAGGGCATTAAGCGTGATGAAAATAGACTTTTCATATGCTATCATAGAAAAAGTAATGTTTTACGCAAATCTAAGTAAGCGTAAAATAGTTCATTATGTTTAGGAATAATAAAAAAAATGTTGTATATACCACAGCTGTAAATTTAATTTTAGCCCTAGCGAATTGTTCTCGCTCGGGCTGAAATTTATAACTTTACACCTTTGGTACATAAATAACTATTAATAATTCTAATGGTTTTGATTGAAAATTTAAGCGACCGTGAGAAAATACAATAAGCATTTTATGTATTAAGAGTATTACAGATTTCGGATATATTAAAGATGTCGTTTTTGTCTTGATCTCTAAAAATAAAATGTATCCTCAATCGGTATTACACTATTGTTATGTTGCCCTTAATACTTAAATAACTATAAAACTAAATATGACTTACTTTGTATAAAGATTACGTTAAAAGGGTAGTAAATAAAAGAATGACCGTTACTAAAACGCCGATATTAAAATCGTTCAAAATACAATACTATATGAATGAATGTTATATTGCCTTTTAAAATGAGCAGCCAAGCAGCCGAAATGAGCAGTTCAAAATACAATAATATATGAATGAATGTTATATTCCCTTTTAAAATGAGCAGCCAACCAAAACCAATATTTTATCAATTAACCCATAGCAGATGCTAACGTATGGAAATAATGTAGTCATTATCGATTATGTCATTATTGGTTGCACTGAAGCGGGTATTAATGAGACTTTTAAGTCGCTGATGAGTGTGAACAGGTGGAGTCTGTTAAACGATAAACATTTTGCTTTCTAGAAAATTAAAACACAAATAAACACATATTGTTTTATTGAGTAGGTTTTTCAATAATCGAAAAATTAAATTTTGAAGTTTTATTCATCTATAAAGGATTGATACGGTTGATGTTTTTTATTGAAAATTCTTAGAAAAAATATTAATAAAATGTCATAAACTCTAAAAAAAATGTTATTTGCGTATTCACATTTGATTATTTACATAAATTGCATTAGATTTACATGCCAGTCTCCGTCGTAAAGAGATGAGTCAGATCATTATTTTATTTGGTTGGTATGGCTGTATTCGAAACCAAAACTTTTTTGAAACTGATTTGTGGAGACTTACTTACTTTAGTAACCTAAAGAGATGACTCATTTGAAATTTTTTTTTCATAGAAAAATCTAATTCGATTTGACAGTGTCACATATTTTTATGTTTGTTTACTAAATGATTTTAAGGAATAAAACTTCTTTTTCGATCCCTAATAAAATTAATGTAATAATTTAAAATGAAAAAAATAGTTTTGAAAACTCTTTAATTGATCGATCAAGTTAAATAAATCGTTTTAATTAAATTTATTTTCGAATTTGCTTTTATGTGCTGTCAAATTAGGTATGCTAAATCATTACAAATAGCTTTTAAATACTTATTTAAAATGGCGGTGAATAAGTAAGTCTACATAAATAAGTTTCAAATAAGTCGTCGTTTCGAATACAGCCTATAAATATGTTAGAAAAATAAGTGATCGATGATTTAAATGTATGCAATTTGTTATAGTTTAACCTGGCATTTGTTTATTTTAATCCTTACTTATTTGCTGTTAGATTTAACTAATATGGTTGGCGTTTAAATTTTGATATAAAGCATATAATTTTTGGATTATATAAATTGTAGTAAATATAGCGTTTTTGATTAATGGATTGTTATGCGTTAAGTAGATACCCTCAAAGGTTGTTAACTTCATGACGTACAATTTATTTCGATAGGAGACTTCAGTGATAAAAAACATGAAATCAAACTCCGGTTTACTCAAAAATATGATACCCAAGGTTAACACTATTTACATCACAGTAAAATAAAAGTATACAAAATATCGACGTTACAAGTTTTAAAACTGGTGGATATTAATTATTCATCGCATTCGACGAACCATAAACTCGATTATAAATGCATAACCATAAACCACGAACCATAAACTCGATTATAGCGCAAATCTCATTAAATAAGATAACCGCACCTCTTCTATTTGTCTAAATTTATGAAAATAATAATTAATAAATTTAATAAAAATTAATTAATGCTGCAACTTCTTGCTATACTGTTTTTATAAATATAATTATAATAATATGCCATTAAATTATTTCTTCATTCGATTCTGCTTAAAGTTTTTAAACAAAATAATATTTTGTTGTTATCATTGATTTGATTTTAGTTTGTTGACGTATTAATTGAAAAAAACATTTTGATGAGAAAGTTATTGTAGAACTTTTCTTCCGAGTTTTATTACCCCAAATAAATGAGAACCGATTCCTACAAATAAATTGTTTATCATATCTCAAGCACATTGTACTATGCAAATTTCTTTTAATTGGTTGGTGTGCCAATTTTTTTTCCACGAATATTAATCTAAATAGATCGATCTACAACTCAATCTATTATTAGTTTATGAATGATGGCAATTTTGAAATGTAAACACACTTATTTATATAGACATCTCTTTACTATACGCTTTTAAAATCGAGAGTGAAACGATTATTTGTGTAGAAAAAATATTATTGGAATTCGTATGATGCCATATAAAACGTTGATTTTACTTATGTTCTGCATTCGTAGAAGCCAATCACGGTCAAGGTGAAAAAAAATTAAATTCAGTAAATGAGACAACCTTCGAACTTGTCTTATAATCTAAAATTTTAATGGAAAACTGAAATAATTAACATTAATTAAACTTATTCATCAAAATTATGTAATTAATTGTATACACTAGAACAAGTAATTGTTTGTTATATATACTCTTATGAATTTATAAAACCCTTTTTTTAATTAATTCAATTTCTAGTTCTTTCGATAAACTTTTTTAACAACTCAACTCATATAAAGCGACTACAAATCCAAATCTAATTAGATTGCGATGCGGTTTATTTTGTTTTTCTAGTCTACCCATTATTAAATTAAACTAATTTTATCGGCTACAATGTTTATCTTAGTATCTATAAATTACAATTATTTAAAATTTAACTGGATTATCTAACGTCTCCGAACATGAAACTGAACTCCAAAACAAAAATTGAAAAACAAAAAAAAATTATTCTTCCATCTACAAAACTTCTGTATCTACAAAAAATTAGCATTTGTATGCTTGCATTTATAAATATTTTTGCCCCATACATGATTAACAAATCTTTAGAATTGCAAAAGTTTAAAACACATCAAAAGTATCAAAACTTTTTATCAGAATATAATTCCGAAAATATTTATTCAATCAAGTTCATTTATTCAAGTAGGTTTTTTGTTGCTATGATACTTATTTAAGAATATTTTTAATTTATTGTTTGAACATTTTTTAAAAAATCTAAAAATATTCCAAAAATTATGACCAAATCAAAAATCGAAACTTTTTTCAAAATTCTAACAATATTTCAAAAATTAAAACAAAATCAAATATTAAAACTTTTTCCAAGATTCCAAAAATTATAATAAAATCAAAAATTCCAACTCTCTTCAAAATTCCAAAAATATTTAAAAAATTAGAACATATTCAAAAATTCAAACTTATTTTCCAACTGTACCTGTTATTCAGAAGTCGTGAAATCTAAAATAACAAAAAAATTACTCTTTTTGTAAAAAAACGATATTTAATCTGCAACAACTTGATATTTTCCAACTACTCCTATAAGATGGGAGGATTTGAAACTGGATCGAACCATATTCCATATCCGATTTCATGTTCAACAAATAATTTTATTTGTTTCAAAAAAAATTGGGTAAAAAATAAATGAAAATCATTCTTTTGACACACGTATTTTTTTGACACACTTATAATACAAGAATCAAGTACCTAGTCTCACATACCAATGCCGACCATCAAGGTTTCTCCACATTCAATGTTATTACTCCTTATCACTCATAATGAACTTCATTTCAAATTTAATGTCCAATTACATTTTATGTCATCCAAATGATTGCTTTTATGTTTTTTTTATATATCTACTCCAAAATGTTTCACATGATATGTTTTTCAAAAAAATTTGAAATCATTCCAGCGTATTCAACAGCAATTTTACTGTGAAAGTCAATTAGTTTTCGAACCAGTATTCCGATTTTTATTTTATTTTGCCTACAAAAGTTTTTGTCTTCCAAAATGAAAGCCGCTCTCAAAAAACTAAATTTTCTTATTTGCCGCCCTCAGTTATTTTAATTTTATTTTAAAAATAAATGTTTGTGCATGGTAGATTTTATTTTGTTTTATTTTATTTCGCTCACAAGAAAAGAGCAATAAAATCTATTTTTTCTAGCTATCCGTTCTAAATATTTTTGTTTGATTTGCTTTATTTTGGCTATTTTTGGTCCTGTGTCGTTGTTTAATAAGAAAGATTTTTAAAATTTGTATGATTAATTCAGTTATAGTTTTAGATAATGATTTCATGTTTTTGTAATACATATATTATTTTTACCTAATTTATTAATGAACAATTTCTAATTCGTTGTTAATGAATTTAATTATGAAATTAAATAAATTATTTATTAAATAAATAAAAATACTTATTATAAGACACTAGAAATGAATGTATTCAATTGTCTTGAATAGAATGAAAAATTGCTTTGAAATACGAAAGATCCGTAACAAATGTTTTATCTCAATTCCGGTCGGTTCGGGAATCGATCCGGCGTCCTTCTGATCAGAGTTTAGAGTTAACCATTAATTTGTTTTTGGACGATCGACTTAATAGTCGTTTCTTTTAAAGTTGGACACTTTGTATGAGGCTGTGATAGTTGATACCTTCGATTTGATACCTTCGATTCGATGTATTAGTAGTAATGTGATAAGAAAACCTTGAATAGACCTTGAATAGAGGTCAAAGTTTAAGATCACGGGTAAATCGTATATAAATTATATGATCATTTTTCTTCATATAACCATGAGTCACCGATGACAATTTTTTAAATATGGATTCTACTTGATTCTAGGTAGACGTTAGCATAAATAATTTGGTGGCTCACTTATGGCTTTGAGGGCCAATGTCATTCGAAAATGATGTTTTCGTTGCTTTTTTTGCCTTGTTTTCGGAGTAAATATCTAAACCGAACCTATGAGTGACCCACAGCAAAAACTATTGGATTGATTATACAACATATGAAAGTACTTAGAAAAATTTAAAACAGCTTCGGCTACTCTTGGCTTGAGGAGCTAAACGGTCTCAATGTTGATAATTTTTCAAAAGAGGTCAAATTTAAAAGTCAATAACTATAGAAACCATCAGTCAAAAAGTTTGAGACATAATTATAGTACATTATAGTACATTATTATTATAGTACATTTTACGTTTTGTCTTATTAATTTTGCTTATTTACTATAAAATGATTTTAAGATAATATAGTTAAAAATAATTAAGATGCTCCTCTACGGATATTTATATCCTCACGGAGCTGTACTTTATTTCATACCAGTTCTAAATTTATATTATTTATTGTAATTATAAACAAGAAATGAAATAAAAAAAATGATAATAATAATAATAATAATAACTGTAATAATTCTTCATACTGTGTAGTTTAAGGTCCAGGCTAAAACCCATTGGAAGTGTTTGTTTTTTAATACATACTTTTTTCAAACGTCCAATATGCGTTTTACAGAATGTATCCTTATGCACATTTTACATATTTTTCAGGCTATTTTTGATTTTATAATGATTATAAATTAATTTTTTATTAGGGTTATAATCGATCGAGTAAAAAATTACAAAACCACAATACTCCCCCTTAAGAACACCTGGATTTTTTTATTTATTAGTGAAAAAAAGAGCAAGTATAAGATTGGATGGACAATGAAGAAAGCTTTAATTTGATTAGGTCTGGTCTGTTCGAAAGCATAGGTCTGGTCGAACATTATAAACATCTGATCAGATATGTACATTTCACCTCTATACATATGGAAAGTCCTGGCGCCCACCGAAACAATGCCAACAATGAAACTGATAGGTCTAAGACCTGTATCCAAAATTTACAAAGAAATTAATAGATCTGGGTCAAATTTTCCCATAGGTTGTGTTCTTTGTACAACCCACAGACAACAGATTGCAAAACAAATTTCAGAAAAGAAGTTAACCAGAGAAAGGCGACCGAATTTACATCAGATGAATCAAATGATACAAGTGCACCTTATGAACCTTCTCCATCAGCTTTGCTGACTTTGCTGAATTTTAATTTGTGTTCAGGGTGTTGGCATTGTTTCGGTGGGCGCCAGCACTTTCCATATGTATAGAGGTGAAATGCACATATCTGATCAGATTTTTGTAACGTTCGACCAGACCAGACCTACTTACCTACTTGTAAATAAATTAAACCTTTCTTCATTGTCCATCCAATCATATAGTTGCTCCGTTTTTCCACTAATATTTAAAAAAAAATCCAGGTGTTCTTAAGGTGGAGTATTGTGGTTTTGTAATTTTTTACTCAATCGATTATAACCCTAATAAAAAATTAATTTATAATCATTATAAAATCAAAAATAGCCTGAAAAATATGTAAAATGTGCATAAGGATACATTTTGTAAAACGCATATTGGACGCTTGAAAAAAAGTATGTGTTAAAAAAACAAACACTTTCTCCGTGGGGTTTAAGCCTGGACCTTAAATTACACAGTATGAAGTATAATTACAGCTATGTAAACTTTTTGACTGATGGCTTCTAGATTTATTCACCTTGAAATTTGACCTCTTTTAAAAAATTATCAACTTTGACAACGTTTAGCTCCTCAAGCCAAGAGTAGCCCAAACTGTTTTAAATTTAAGTACTTTCATATGTTGTGTAATTAATCCAATAGTTTTTGCTGTGGGTCACTCATGGGTTTAGTAGATATTTACTCCGATAACAAGACAAAAAAAAGCAAGGAAAACATCATTTTCAAATGACCTTGGTTCTCAAAGCCATGAGTGAGCCACCAGATTATTTATGCTAACATCTACCTAGTATCAAGTAGAATCCATGTTAAAAAAAATATCATCGGTGACTCATGGTTTTATGAAGAAAAATGATCATATAGTTTATATATGATTTACTTGTGATTTTAAATTTTGACCTCTATTCAAGGTCAAGCGCACCACATTTAACAGGTGATAAACTGCACTTCTTCTTATCACAGTACTACTAATTTGAAAATTTGAGGAAAATCGAAGACATCAAATATCAAAAGTGTCCAATTTAAAAAAAAATGTGTGAAGAAAAAACAAGTGCAGAATGACCACTAACCAATTTAAATTCAAGATTTTTATCTCTTCAGATAAATGAAATCTTGAATTTAAATTGGTGGCTATTGATTTTTTGTTATATTAATAAAAATGGCGCGATAGGAGAAACTGCTTTTATGATCTCGTTTCTCTTGTTCTTATTTAATTTAATTACTTCGGTCTGAAAGAATTTCTCGACTTTTTAGGACCTACTGATTCTAAAAAAGCAAAAAAAAATGTATGTCTGTCTGTCGGCCGGCCGTCATTACCTACGCTGCAGGGAAAACCACAGGAGGGATTTCAAAAATTGGTCCGAAAGGACGCTGTGTTCGGTAACTGTAACGGAAGTGTGTCAAAAAAATCATTATGTGTGTCAAAAATAGCAAATTTTCATATTTTTGTCTTAAAAAACGTTCATTTTAAGTGATTACGAGTAGGAAAATTTGGAGAAATCTTGATGGTAGGGATTGGTATTATTGCATTATAAGTTTGTCAAAAAAATGTTGTCAAGTGTGTCAAAAGAAAGATTTTTATTTATTGTTTTACCTAATTTTTTGGAAAAAAAATAAAATTAATTGTTTGTTTGAAACTTTGAAATGAAATTTTATTATTATTATTGAGGATTATGGCATTATAAGTTTGTCAAAAAAATGTTGTCAAGTGTGTCAAAAAAAAGATTTTTATTTGTTTTTTACCCAATTTTTTGGAAAAAAATAAAATTGTTTGTTTGAAATGAAATTTTATTATTATTTTTGAGAATTATGGCATTACAAGTTTGTCAAAAAAATGATGTCAAGTGTGTCAAAAAATGATTTCATTTATTTTTTAGCCAATTTTTTGGAAAAAAAAATGTAGCTGTTTTTTTGACGTAAATGTAATTGAAAATGAAATTGGACATGGAAATTTTTGAATTTGTTATAGTTTTTGAAATATTTTTGGAATTTTGAAAAAGTTTGTATTTTTGATTTTGTAATAATTTTTGCAATATTTTTAGAATTTCGGAAAAAGTTTTAGTTTTTGATTTTGTAAGAATTTCTGGAATATTTTTAGAATTTTGAAAAATTTTTAATTTTTGATTTTATTACAATTTTGGTAATTTTGAAAAAATTTTCAATTTTTGATTTTGTAATAGTTTTTGCATTTTTTTTAGAATTTTGGAAAAAGTTTGAATTTTTAAGAATTTTTGGATTATTATTGAAATTTAGAAAAAGTTTAAATATTTGATTTCATTCTAATGTTTGGAATATTTTTGAACAAAGTTTCAATATTTGACTTTGTAAGAATTTTTGCAATATTTTTAGAATTTTGAAAAATTTTAAATTTTTGATTTTCTTATAATTTTTGGAATTTTGAAAAAAGTTTTAATTTTTGATTTTGTAATAATTTTTGCAATATTTTTAGAATTTTGGAAAAGTTTAAATTTTTAAGAATTTTTGGAATATTATCGGAATTTAGAAAAAGTTTAAATATTTGATTTCATTCTAATTTTTGGAATATTTTTAAAATTTTGAAAAAGTTTGATTTTATTTAATTTAACAATATTTTTGGAATTTTGATTATAATTTTCCGGCAACGTATTGATGTTCCGTGTTAGTTTTGTAATAAATTTTTAAACAGAGATAAAAAATACTTGTACTTTAACAAAGAGTTATGTTTGATATACATCGCTGCCCATAACTAAAAACCATGTTCTCATAAAAGTTTTTTGCTGAAAACTATATCAAAATCCTTAACTCAGACCGAAGTCTTGATATCTCAGAGCTGCGAGATTTCAGCCCCTCCATATTTTTTTTCCTATTCTTCACTTCAATTCTAATAACCAATGGAGAGTAACTTTTAATTCTAATAACCCTTTAATAGTAACCAATGCAGAGGAACAAGAATCTTTGAAATAACGAGACGGGTAAGAACAGAAAATGCTAACGGATTTTACATGCCTGCTTGAAAACGCCATGCAAAATTTACTAATCTAGCCGCAGAATGCTTCAGATACAGTTAACCCCCAGTTCGGCTCACAATATGGTGACGATAATCCTAAAGTAAATAATAAAACTAATAATTATGATTTCAAAAAGATCCTGAGTCAGCTTATGACAAACAACAGAGTGATTCCAGGTTGGTAACAAAACAAAACTGAATAAGCTGAACAAAATATTAAAAACCGCTTCAAAATGTGCTCTACCAACCCGACAAAATGTTAAAAGAAAGCAATATTGAATTATCGACCAGCATGACCCATCTAATCCCGACTTGATATAGCAGGAGTAGGTTATTCACCGAAGTATTGATATAGATGTTATTACTAAAAACAAGTCGTTAGAAAATGTAGGCTTCTTAATGAATAAACCTAAGAAAACGTTATCGCAACTCCTAAAAGGGAACGAAACCGATGCAGCGAAAATTCCACCATTAATCAAAATGACCCTAATTGTGAATATAGCTTGATGAACCGTACTTTAAGACCGGTCCGAAAACTGGCACTGAAATCAACTGCATCACAGAATTGAACCTACAAATACAAATTATATTGCATTTGGAGTGGAAGCGTTATGAAAAATGCAGAGTTAAATCATGCCACTTCGCTGCTTCATCTGTCGTAACATTGAGCACATGGCTAACCTAGATAGTATAATGTGTAGTTTAGAGACAATACACTCGACTGTCAAAATAAAGCATTAAATGGAATTAGCGAGGATGTCAACATATTTGTCCCGTACAAAAACTAAGAACATGGCATAAATAGCTTGCATTTAATTTAAAACAAAAGTCTAGACAAAGATATAAGAATCAAAAAATGTATAACAATGACGCTGATGATTAAAAGTAAAAACATCTGGTATCACAAATTTTAGATAGAAATAGACAAACATAATTGAGATAAGAAATAAAGTTAGTGGAAATAAATTGATTAAATTTTTTGTGCCGAATCGACGAATAATATTCTAAAGCCAGAATATTTAAATAGAGAGATGTAACAGAAAAGAGTACTGGGTAATATAAATGATAAACGATGAGGTACTCACGAAATTAAAAAATAAACAATTTTTTCCTTTACTTTGTAAAATGCCTCCAGCCTCCAAAATGCCAAAAATTTAGCCAAAGGTCAAACTGGAAAAGAAAGAATCAAGAATCAAGAATCAAAGAATCAAAACTAATAAATTAAAAAAAGAAATTTGAACAGCATCCAACATGCTAAAACCTTATGCACGTTTTTACGGTTAGATTAAAAACCGGCAGAAACACGCATACTTTTCAATTCCATAGAATCAAAATAATAATTTCAATATTTGTACATAATAATTTACAATAATTTCAATTTTTGTACATATCATTATTACTTTCTGCTAATGACAATAATGTATTTTATTCTCTTCCATTTAATTATATCAGCTTTATTTGTATGTTTTTTCGATAATAATAGTATGTATTATTGTATTGTTTTCTAACCTATAGCCTAATGAACTTAACCTATTGCCTAATGAACATTTTATTCAATTGGTATGATTCCAATTGGTCAAATTGTTTTGATTTCATTAAAATTATTTTCAAATTATAATCACAATTGCTTTGATAAGTTTTCTTCAAAAATCAAATTTTGAGTAATTCTCTTATTTCGTTTAGTTGAACTTGGTTGATTGTATGAGAAGGGCGTTTTTTATCATCAGGGTTTTTTTATTAAGAAATTTGATTTATCAATTAAAACAATAAAGATTTATTGTTTTAATTGAAGAAAATGTTTTTATTTTTTATAATACACAATTCTTTTTTATAATAAAATCTTTGTCAGAGAATAAAGTATTGTAATCGATTCGTGAATAATGAATTTTATTCTCTCGCAAATTAAAATTCTCGCTCGTGCCTCGCTCAAATTTTAAACTTTTGCTTGAGAATAAACTACTTCATTATTCACTCATTGATTAAACTACTATTAAATATCGCAATAAAAATATAAATTTGGATTATGAATAAATTGTAAGTAGCAATTCCATATTCAAAATAAATTTCTAAGAATTATGACTGATTATGCATATCACTAATTCAATTATTTACTGTTTACGGGGATTTTATCGATTTTTATCGAAAATTTTCCCCGTTTAAGATTGTATAAGGGAAATCATTTAACAATATTTAAATAACTGAATTTTGATTTATTTGCAATATTGTTAATTTGAATCAATGGTTAAAAGCATTATAGCAATAACCACAAACGCATTACAAAATATTCCACCTTCAACTAAAACGATTTTCTCAAAGTATTTGTTAAACGTTAAAAATAAATATTTGGTATTTTTCCAATATGTGAAAAAAAAATTTAAAACATAAAAGAAATTTATTTGTTTATATTTATAACTTCTTGTTTCAAATCGTATATGAATATATTTACATTTAAGATTGATTTAATTTTTTTTGGCAAATTCAATCAATAAAAATAAGTAGGCAATAAAAATATTTAGACACCTGTTATTCAAAGAAATTAACACGGATTCTGATTCATTACTTAAAAATGTTGACCATCTGAGAGCCACCATTTTTTACACGCTATCGAAGCAAATTTCAATTTTCAATAATGTTTAAAGTTAAAAACTACTTTAAATTTGTTCAAAAACAAAAACAGCAGTTACACTTCCAAAATTCAGTTTCATCATATCATATCATAACAGAATTTATTTTATATTTACCTGAAAAGAAAAAAAGAAAAGATTATTAGTTTAAATAAAACATTTCTTTTGTAAGTATTTAATTTAAGTCATATCAAAGTACAACTACAAAGTCAAACTAAAAATATAGAACTTTGCATAACATGACGAGAAAGCATAAAGTACTCGTTCCCATTTCACTTTCGCTTCCTCTGAAAAAGACAAATACAATTTGTTTCGTTATCGTTACTATTTCTCAGGGTTGTTAATATACACGTATAAAACGTTTTATACGTTACACGTATAATACGTAACGTATAAAACGTATATAACGTATAAAACGTATAATATGATTTTGTTTTTGAAATTCATTCATAAAAAATTAAAAATACTTCTTACTTTAGATATTAATTATAATTTTAGTAAAAATATATATATTTTAGTAAAAATATAATTACGTAGTTTTAATTTATTTATATATTTCATAATTTATACCAAAAACTATTTAAATTCTAGATGTTATTTGAATGTTTATTTTTATACTTTATACGAAAGACTATGTTACTGTACATTAAACTGGCTAATAATTTTTAATTCACTAGATTTGAAGAGATTTTTTTGAGATTTTTAGAGCACTTAAACTCAAGCAATTAAATTATTTTTGAATTTTTCAACACGTATACTGTATGATTTTCTTTCATTTTGTTTCCAACATTTACTTAATGGGAAACATTTTGGATTAGAAACGTTTAGCTCATGAACTTAATTTTTTGGCATCATGAAATGTTATTGAATATATAAAATATGGTTCAATCCCACTTCAGCTCCTCCCACCAAATAAGAACAGCTGGGAAATATTATGTTGTTGTAGAATAAATGTCGTTTTCTCATAGCAGTTAGGGAAATTATTAGAGATTATTAGAGAGATGTTTTTAAAAAATTTTGTTGTGTGAATCCGGGTTGCACCACTTCCAATTAATAGACACAGTTTGAAAATAACAGGTTCTTGCAGATCCAATCTTCTTTTTATACAAAAGTTGTAATAGTTAAAATATGTATTTACGCCAAACGAAAAAGTTTAGTGAGAAGATTATTGAGTAAGTTCAATTTTGGTCATTGATGAATAAATAATAGGTATGGTTGGAAATGTCAAATTATTGCAGACTAAATTTGTTTTGAAAACAAATAATTATATTTTGAAAAAAAGTATTTACGTTAAATGTGGAAGTTTTCTGAACTAATAGGAATAGTTGGGTAAGAAATTATCATGACGACGCCTTTTCTAAAGCAACTAATCCTATTAGTACAGAAATCTAGACTATAAATATTAAATATCACGAGTACGATGAATAATACGCCCGCAATAATGTTATGCAAATGTATTTTTATTTATTAAGGATTTTCCTTTTATACGGTATAAAACGTAAATAATTGTGTGTTTTATACTGTACGTTTTATACGTTTTATACGTACGTATAATACGTGTTTTATATGTTACCGTATTATACGTTACAACCCTGCTATTTCTCCTATTCGCCAAATTGAAATTATAGTGCAACAATTCTAACAGAGTTGTTTTATTTATCGACATGTAACAGCACTTATATCATGATACACTACAATCAGGGTATAAGTACTTACTGGAAATTTTGTTGTTTCAGAGTTTTTAGATTTTGAGTGACGTAACATCAAGTAAGGAAATTTTAAAGTGACTGCGAGAAGCAAACTAAAAAAATATAAACACGTCAACTTACAGAGTGAAAACAATTGTATACGGGAACACGATATCGTGTAAAATAAATAAGATAAACTACTATATTTGACCGGATGTGACTTTGAGTCATGTCAAGAACTTCCGGTTATAAATTTGAAAAGTGCAATTTGCATATTTAATATACGGACACAAATCATCAATAATAAATATCTTAATATTCAACATTCTGAATCTACCTAGGAGTACTGTAAGTTGTTCAAATATAACTCGAACATTATTAAGATTACCTGAAAATTGATATCATGTCGCCAAAACAATCTACTCAGTTTGAATAAAATATTCCAATAATTAAAAAAAAAAATAAAATAAAAAAAATAGTGAACGAAAGTATTAAAATTGAACAGAATTAAAACAAAAATAATCAAGAACATTCGATCTGAGAACACTCACTTATTTTCATTATTTGTGAAAGCGTTATTAACTTAAGGTGACCATCCGTTCTCTTTTGAAGAGGACAGTCCTCTTTTTTGGCCGACTGTCATCTTTAGAAAACTTGTCCTCTTATTTTAGTTTTTGAATCTTTTGTCCTCTTTTCTGGTTATTGGTAATTTAAGTTTTCAACAAATCCTCTTAAAAGTAATAAAATTACAAAACAAAAAACATTCTAAAATATGGGATATTTTGCATTAAATTTCTAGACAATACTCTGTGTGAATTCATAGAATGGGGAACATTTCTATTCTAATTAACATCCTAAGTCACGTTTGTATGGTCATTATTGATTGTTTCCAATCAATGTGAAATCAATGGCTGACACTTGGTCAATTTGTAGTTCTAAATGCATTAATATTAGACTACATTAAGGGAATTTAAATTTATTGGTGATTTTTGAGATCAATTAAACTCAAGTAAGTAAAGAAGTAATTGGAATTTTTTCAATTCAAAGGTATGGTTTAAAGTTTCTCAGAAAAAAAACTCCACTTCACATTTTTCGTGTTTCGGATGAATTCAAACCTTCCTCGTCAGTACCTGGCTCGAATCCTTAGACAGACTCACTATCAATTACGCCGTTGAGGCGATGACAATTTGAATTTTTCCAGTGTCATTAGACTCCATATGATTCCGATAAATGAATGAATTATATTTGATGAGATCCAAAAAATAAATATATATTGTAATGATGTGAAAATTGCTGAATGGAACGACCATAATGTAGAATATGATGAACGATAGGTTGAAATTTTTGCACACTTTTATAAGGCCAAGATTTCATTGACTGAAATCGTAAAAGTGGTGCAGTATTGTTTTTCACTGCCGGGTACAAATACAGCTGTAGAGCGTTGCTTTTCAATTGTGAATGATATTTGGACAGCAGAAAAATTCCAAATATCATTAGCCTGTTTGGAGGCGGAAATTAGTATTAAGCGCCCTACCGACGATCCGACGGTCGGACAGATTTGGTTGGATTGGATGTAAAATCGGATAGTGTGTATGCATATCTTTCCGATAAAATTAAGTGGAAATTTCATCCGACCGTAAGAACAACCAAACAAACGATTGGTGTTTATATTGTCGGACGATTTTAATTCAATTGTGTAAGAAATTTCATAGAATGAGAAACAAAAATTTTAAAAAAGCATTTTGGTATATATATGAATTAATAAATTGAATTTGTTAATCAAAAACCAAAAACGAATTGTCAAAATCGGATGTTAAGTTGGATCGTCTGGAGATAACATCCAATTTGGTCGTCCGACAAGTTGGATCGTCTGTAGGGCGCTTTAAAATAAATATGGAAAAATTTTGTAACATTTTGTCCTCTTTTTCATTTTTGAATATATGGTCACCTTAATTAACTGTAATATTTTTTATTAATTATTAAATACACCAAAACGAGTTTCTTACAACACTATTTTTGTAAAATAAATTCAAAAATGGTTTTTTAAAATTTGATTATGACAAAACGAAATAAAAGATGACTGACATCATTTCTCAAAAAATTAAAAAAAAAAGTTTTTCAATATTTTCTAAACCACTAAAAAACAACTAAACTGATTAAGATAAATAAGATTGGTTTCTAAGATACGTCATACGACAAGAGAATCGATTGTGACAATATTGATTTGATTTGACTCGCCTGGTCGTTAGAAAGCATTAGACAAATGTTTGTCCGCATACACATATACGCAGTGTCAAGAGGTCTTTAGGTCTTAAATGGTCTTGTAGCGTGAAGACATGAATTTTCCATATCGGGGCAGTTCAGAAGACTTAAACAAGTACAATTTCACCTTTATAAGCACCAACAACATCCGTATACAACCTTATTGTAAATGTTGCTTAAATATACAGTATATAAACTGTAAATAAATCAAAAATAATATCGCATTAATATCGGCCGCGCAAAAGAAAATGTAAGAGACACATGAATTAATAAACCAAGACAGCTTTGTAAATAGATTTGAACGAAGGAGAATCGATTTGGATAAAAATAACGTAGAACATGGCGACCTTACTAGAGGTCAAACCCCTCATCAGTCTTCATTAAATATAACCGTGCATCAAATGTGTATCGATAGTATGTACTTAAAAAGTAAATAACAAGGAAAAATTGTTTCGTTAAAAAGAAATTATGGTTCAATCTATTTTGAGATATAGGGTGACCTAAAAATATGACATTGGTGATGCCAATTGGCAATCTCAATCGTTATATAAATTGTTATTTTTCAAAATGAAGGTTCTCATATTACTACTCTCAGCATTAGTAATTTTTTCTTTTCTTTCCGTGTCCGTGTTGTGAACTAAATTTTATTTAATCATAAGATCTAAGGTTACGACAATATGATATATACTCTAAGGTCCTGAGGTAGCTCTATGTTGCGTTCCATTTTTTTTCAGATACTCGTCCCTATACGTTATCTTTTTTAATATAACCTCCTTTGCGTTCTCTTCGTCAGGAAATTTCATCCCGTCATCTTATTTCCAAAATAAACCTCTATTCAGATGTTTGTAACGTATTCGTATTGCTGACCTTTCCACACATGTAACATCGTTTGATCCTATCTTTACGCTAACAATTAAAGTTAGTAAACAGAATTCAACGAACCAATAATTTCTAAATCTATCAAGTTTAATTGAAACAAATACTATATTCTCTTGAAGTTTTTATTCCTATAAAAATATGTGCAATTTATATTCAATGTCACTCAACTGTTTCGTAAGTCAAGTTCAAATACATTTTTTTAAAGAATGACAACACAATAGCAATAAGATGCAAACAAATTAAAAAATGAAATGGGATTTTCCTTTATGACATCATCAAGAATCCCATCCGCACTTGTTCCGTTTTTGTTTGTTTTGTGTGTGGTGTGTGACGAATAAAAATATTCATTCATAACTTTTTTGTTCTGTTTTACGAAAACCTTTTATTATATATTATGACCTAGAATTTATAATTTTACTTTCGCAATTTAATTATGAGAAATAAATTTCGTAATAATGTTTTAAGATTATAAACGTGAAATTATAGGAAATGGGAATTATGAATATTTAATGTAAAAAATATTAGCTTTTACGGTTGTAAAAAGTAGTTTTAAAACTACTTAGACGGATTTCCTACATTTCTTAAGGTTTTAGGAAACATTTTTGTTGCAAGTAGAAAATATTGAGGAAGCGAAATTAATGTAACCGAAGCTCATTTAAGTCTTTTAAGGGATTACTACGTGGAAAAACTCTGTTTTTTCGACCCATGTACACACGTATAAAATCAACGTATAAAAGAAAATAAGATTATAGCGTTGCTTTGAGCAACGTCATCCTCTAAAAAAAATACAAAATATTTCGCAACCCTCATAATTTGCAGTCCATTGTGCAGGTTGTGAAATATTTTGCAATTTTTCATAGTCTAATAGAATTCCATCAGTTTTCCTGTAGCCAACTGACACTAAGTTAGTGTAACAATTCGTATAAAAATTTAAACCATCCCGGAATGTGTTGCTGTTTGTCAATCTAATTTTCAGAAAATTAAAAAAATATTTTATAAAGTTGAGTCTGCCCTTACTAAGGAACGAATGTAATATTTTGGATGATTCTTCACTTTCAACAATCATGCCTTCGAGAAATTAAAGCTGTACAAGTTCAATTTAATTTTTTTTTTTGGAACTTTAGTTTTATTTTACTTGTATCACTTCACACACAATTGAACAGCTTAAGTGTTTAATATAATTCATTTTAACTAACTTAGTTATAAAAAAACAAAAGACGTTACGAAAAGACATATTTTTTTAGGTGAGGTGACTATGGAGTCAAGTCTAGCATGTATACTGTTAAGTCTTTATACCATACTCATATTCAAGAGCGAAAAAAGCAAATAGCCTTGAATGGTCTACTTTGCAGAAATCTTCTATCCTTAGATAATTTGATTCTAATATGCCGCTACCGTGCCCTGAGAGAGACAAACATTCTCCCACATGGTAAGGGGCTGTTTCATTCACTTCAAGACGAAAACGGCATGTTGGACCATTTTCTACTCGAAGGTGCACCAAATGTTTGTTCACATCATGGTGACTGTTAGTAGTCTGACCATTAGCCTACAGTCTGGCTGGGTCAGATTTAACAGAAATTCTGTGGTTTGTCGGCTCACCTCTAGAGTGAACATCTTGGAGACCTTGTAGCCTTCTGTGTCCCTCTATTGGGAGTTACTGGATCGAAGGAGAACCTGTTCGACTAGCAATCTTATCCTACGTTTTGATATACCGATTGCTGGTTTAGGGCCTATGAGCCTCGCTACAGAGCTCTTTGCTAAATCATTAGCTTTTTTGTTCCCGAGATTCCCACAATGCACTGATGTCCATATCAGTGATATGCTGTTCTGGAGAACATTCTTGCACATTTTTGACTAAATATAGTATAGTCTCCCAGAGCTTTTAGAGCATTCTTCCCATCAGTAAAAATATTAATCACCTTGCGAGACCACTTAAGCTCTGTCACTGGTCTTGATGATGCATTTATGGCGAATATCTCAGCCTGAAAGACTTTGTAGTATTCGACAAGTGGAAATTTTAGCACAATATCTTCATTTTTGAAGTAGACTACAGCTCCTGCATCATTTCCACTGAGATCCATCAGTGTAGATGTCCATCGTATTGGATACACTGCTCAATTTCATATTAGGTACAGACCAGTCCTCTTTCGATGGATTTATAACTCTATACTGCTTTCGAAAGGCCTCTAACTGCCTACTGTGTCATCAGTCGACATGAAAAAATCTGTCTGGAGTTCTTTGAGATCCCTCCATAGATTAGCGGCGTACTCTAGAAGAGTCTGAACTCTGCTGTTGTTATTTTTAACACATTCCCTTTTTTCAGGACCCTCTTCGAACAGAATATCCCAGCTCTTAATGGAAAGGCCGGATAATATGTTTTTAATGATGTTCTTCTGCGCTTCTGAATTATTAATATTTTTGTATGTAACTTTTTAACATGTAAGCGATTATATGACCCACTTATGCTATGTTGCAGATTGGTTTGTCGAATCGAAACAAGAAGGCATTAAAACTTACAGAACAAAATACAAAACATACAAACACGTGCTTCTTCTTTAATTGCCAACGGAATAATACCAAACTTCAGAAATAAATTGATTTTTTAGAGAGTAGCCGTAGATTTATTTTTGGTAGATGACGAATGTATCCCATCTTTACCCTACTTCTTTTTCCTTTTAAAGCTATATTTAGGAGCTCAATTGGTGAAGCAATAATACACTTGAGTTATCTTGAGCCTGTATTACATGCCTTTATCAAGTGGGGATTTTGTTCAATTTGACAGATTAATTACCAAGTAGATCAGATTAAGAAACTATATTCATTTTTTATTCTATGCTTCAGTAAACCTGTCTTAAAGTTTTAGGAGTTAAAGTAGATACGTAGTTTTCGTATAAAAGATATCAAAGATGAATTCATAACATCAAATTCTGGGCAATTATAAAATAATTAACATTTTCAAACTTCGTGCCACAAATTTAAGTAAGCTTAAAAGCATGCAACATTATTAGGGTTGGCTGATAAATACAAATGTATTTGATCAAGTTACGTTTTAATTAATTTATTTATAAATTCTTTCTTTGTGTGCGTTATACAAAAATTTAATAAACTTCCAGACATATATTAGGATAGCTAAAAATAAATCTAGCTACTTTTTTCTTAACTCTTGTATTTATATAGCTATTGATAGGAAAATTTTTAGATACATAAACAAGCCCGGTTATATAACTATCTACATACAGACAATATAAATACATATAAATACAATATAATATATACAAATTTAACAACCTCTGATTAACATACTAATGTCGGCCTTCAAACAACTAATAATCATCTTATACTTTTGCATACGATATCAAAGATACAGACTAGAAATCCAATTTTTTCAAAATATTCTTAATGGTAACTCTTTTCTTGTTATTCATATATTTTAAGGAGTGCAAATTTTGGTAAGTGAGTACGTCATTTTAAAACTACATATTTGGATTTTACATTAATGTTGAAATAGTTTTCGATATGTAATAATTTTTTTTATGTTAAACAGACCGAAAATGCGGAAATCATATAATAGACAAATTTATCGTATTGGTGTAGAACCAAAAACAACGACAAATGACAGCTGCATTTGTTTATCAATTGTAATGTTATTTATTTTACGTTTAAAATAAACGGATAAAATGTTGTCTTACAAGTTATGAAACATTCATCCTCCAATTAGAATAATTTACGCTTTGGCATCTAATCCTGACTAAAAAATAGTAAATACAGTTAATTCTTTGTTAGAGATTATTTTTGGTACGTAAAAGAGTTGAAAGTCAGTAATAAAAAATAATAATAAGTCTATAATCAAAAATTAATTTTTAATTTTGGAAGATTAAAAAATAACTTCCGAAATTTGTACATCAAAATAGGAGAGATTGACACCAGATGTCAGTTGATTTCTACCGAAACGTCAAACAAGTTTAAAACCTGAATTTTTCCTTCGATTCATTGTTTATATTACTTTTGTAATTTTAATTTTCCTTCGTTTTATTGCTCGTTATTGTAACTATAACTTCATTAGACCATAACTTAAAACAAAACAAATTCCACAATTAATTCTTACAAGATGCTTTTTATAATAGCAGTAATTGATTGTAGGTGATTAATGATTATATATTTAAAAAAAAAACCGGTATTTTATAGCTAAAACAAAACAAATTCCAAAAATGCTGTTATATCAATAAAACTTGAATCTGCTTGTTATTGTTTTGTATTTCCATTTTGTTAAACAAACAATTATCAATATTTGACAGCTAATGAATAAAAATGTATGTCACGTCATCATACCACATGTGTTAAATTTGGTACCGTCATTTTTTAGAATTATGAATCCATAGTTGAAAATATCATAGCATAATTGATAATTACTTAATTATTTCACATACAAATTATTTATTTAACATTGCTCGTTAATTTCTGGGCAATACTTTTGTAGGTGTTAAGACAGCATATTTTTAATTAAAACAGTATTTGCATGGGTTAACACCAACTACAATTTACATTATGTAATGAAATATCACAATGTCATTGTAATTGTTTCGGTTTACGGGGATAGTTAATCATTTAATTTAGGTGTGAAATAATTTTTGTATTTTTGTGTTAGACTGAGAGAAATAAATAATACAAGATGCTCGCTTGGAAGGTTTACTACTTTTTATTTTTATATTTATTTATGTAAAATGAGAACCAAATGATTTAATGTTGATAAATGATAAATTTTAAAAATTCTGCGACCAATATCTGCGAAAGGTTTTCTTCTGTTAGTGTCACAAATACAGTTTTTCTATCTAATGTTCACACATTCGATTTTTTGCTTAAGGGTCAAATGTATCTGGTTTGTTGCCATTAACCATGTTCTTCAAGCATTCTCAGAAAGAAAAGACGATCATACAAATTAGTAAATCGTTTCAGCGAACACTCTGTATAATTAATTAATTTTAAAATCAATTTACTTTGAATATTTTTTAAATTAACCACAGTCGAGTTGCCATTCTACAAAAAATTAATCTCAGTTGATAGTTGCGAATTTCAGAATTTCGTTTCTTAAAAACCCGTTTTAGAATTTAGAAAATAAATATTTTCATAGTCGAATATACTTAATACAAATTAAACAACTTAATTTTGAACTCATAGTTGCAAAAACCGTCAAACGGGGCACACAAAAGCCGATTTTGAATGTAAAAAAGAAATTATCCATACTTTTTGTTCATCGAAAATCGATATTTACGTCAAGCTCACTTAGAAAGCAGTTAACACCATTACCCAAAAAGTGATTAATTCGAGCACTGTGTATTTATAACCACAAGTTCCAAGCCAACCTAAATGGTAAATCATGCAAAACAATATTTCTAGTTTTAACGTACCACTACGTCTTCCACAACAATATGTGCAGTAACATTTTTTCACGGACCGTAGGTGTACAGCACTAAGCTAATATTGGTAGAATATAATTAGCATAATCCTGAAAAAGAACCGGAATATTCCGAATTACTATAAAACAAGATACAACACTTCACTTATCCAAAAACACCGCAAACGACAAAAAACGAAAGTAATACAGAAAATAAATATGCACAATGTATAGTCTTTGGTCTATTTTATTAGAATTAAATAAAACAAACACTAAGCCTTAGATCATGATGATCTAAGGTTTGGTGTTTGTTTTATTAAATTCTAATAAAATAGACCAACGACTTTACATAGTATATCTCAGATCAGTTTTATGATATAAGTTATATCATAAACGCAAATAATATAAAATATGCACAAGTTTTTAACGCAGTGCAACGTGTATTCTGCGTCTAAAATATACAATATAGTGTGCTGTGATCTTCAAATCCTCCTCTATGTTGTGTGTGTCAGACATTTGTTATTTAATGAAAATCTGACTGCGTAATTATTTTATTAACTCGATGATGATTCGATGGTGGTTAAATCAACCACAGGAGAAAGAATATAAATTTGTATCTTATTTATATTTTTATATTTCCCGTACAAATATGTCCGTGGTCCAGAACTGTCACAATATCCCAAAGTGCGTTTGGCGGTAGTCAATTTGTATCAGAGGATGTACTGCTTGACCCATTTGACGAAAGTCAATTGAGGTCGTCGAAAATCAGAGTGAAAATAATAGTCCATTATATAACAAGGTTGAGAAGTAGGCTATTATTGACCGAGAACTTTTAGATCCTGAGGCGCGTAGCGCCGAGGGATATAATGTTCGAGGTCTATATTAGTCTTCTCAACCGAGGTATATATAGAATTTTTTTAACTACTAACACTAATTATCATATTTGCTTATATTAGATATTTATATTAGTCATTTTCCATTTCATTTTTTAAATATTTTAAAATATCAAGTAGCCTGGAAGTTTAGTTTCATACAAATAAAACGAAACAAAGCAATGCAATTATCATTTGTTTGTGTTTTTTTGTTCATTTCAATCAAAAATAAAAGAAAATTTGTCATTATTAACCTAGGTAATTGTTTGTTATTATTATTGACCTAGCTTGAGAAAAATTACTTCTCAATGGGGCATTCGAGGAAATAATGACGATTTCTCAAGTTAGTAGTTAAAAAAAGATATTATTAAGTTCAAAACTGATTTTGCCCAAGTAAAAATTATATATTAATTCAATTTTTTAATTGTTTCCCCACAATCAACAAAAAATGCAAGTAATCAAAAATATGCATTTAAATTTAATGTTTTGAAATTTAAAGAAAAAAATTTATTATTATTTTCTTTTTATCGTAAACATATGAAATGATGTTTACGTTTTTCTTTATTATTGTTTTGATGAAACATAATTATGTCATTGGGGAATTCCTTATGATTTATTTATGTTGAATTCCTTTTGGGTAAGCTAGTGAGTAGATGTAGTAGTATCTCTACAATAGTACAGAATATCGTGCAGTATTTTTAGAATGTTGACATTTCGTGTTTTTTATTTTCTACATTAAATTGTTCTTAATGTTTTAAACGAACTTCTTTAAACGATAAGGCTCTGCTTAACCGCTTTACAATAACATGTTTTCTCAAAGACATGACATATATTTTAAAGAAAAATAATTAACGTTTTAAAGAAAAATGATAATTATTGGAGGTTAAAGTGGGTTACTAAAACATGTCACAATTCAAGAAATTATTTTTCCTAAAATATTAATCGTAGAATAATAAATCAAACGCCGCTAGGCAACTTATTTAGTCTGATTTTTTATGAAACAAAAACTAATCTTCTATTTATTTTCCACAAAGAGAATCCAAGGCCAATTCTTAAAACTTACTTTATACCGAATCAAGAATGTCTCATAAAAAAGGATGATAGGTCAGGCTTCTTAAAAATGTATTTAAGAATTTAACACTCAGTTTTTACTACAATTTTGAACATGTTGTCCTTTTCTTTTCTTTCTTCTCGCCTAATTCCACACACAATGACAGGAAATAGGGAATTTTTTAACGGAAAATATCTCCAGGAGTGAGGAGAAGTAAAAATACGTTTTTAACGCAGTCAAGTAGGTTGTCATTTAAAGTAGATCGTCATTTCAAAATATCCAAAAGGAAAGGAAAAAAAAGGAAAGTATAAAACTCACACACAATTTTTTCACAGAAGTTTTGGTTTTATCGAGCGGTCTATTCTGGTCTAGAATTTTGGAAAAAAATTCGCATATCTTTAAAGTTATCTTTAAGAATACATCCACAAAATGTGCAGTTTATGTTCAGTTCAGTTTTTTTTAAACTTCTACTAAAAATTCGGAAAGGTAAAAAACAGGGATAAAAAAAATTTCAATTCGTCGCCATTTGGTGAATTTTTTTTTTTCCAAAGTCGAACCATAGTGAGATCTTTCTAATGAAGAATTTAAAAAAAAATTTGTTTTGCAGAACACTACAAGAGCTGAAACCACGTCGACCAGGACGTACCTTTTTCATGGTACCATTAAACAGACGTAAACACGGTCAAACTGATAAAAAAATGTTGATAAACATCTTGCCGTTCAAAGCATAGCATTGTCGTAAAACATATTTTTCTATTTATCTATTTTTAATGAATAATGAGATAATGAAATAGAAACAAAATGACTTCATAACAAATGGACCATAAATAAATAATAAATATTAAATTTTGTTCTAAATCCTTCCAAAACGTTTCTTTCTTCCAAATAGAAAATTTCTCCTGCGAAAATATTGATTTCACGCGAAACAAAATGAAAACTAAATGTTATACACGCAAAAAACTAAATGTTACACATCAAAAAATTTATAATACCATAACAAAAATTAAATCTAAACTAAAACACCATTCAACGTAAGGTTTGTATTAAAATATATTACAAGGCTCCATTCCAATTCATACTAAAATATGCTAAACTTGCCTAATAATCAAATTAGTCAACTTTTAACTTAGCGGAAAATTGGGATCTTGTTCAAGTAAGGAAGAAAGTTTACAATGAAGTTCCCGATTGGATATTAGTTCATGGAACCCGGATTATGATCAGATCAGGATCAGATTTTCCGTAATACGGCCATCTGATCAGTTCCTGATCAGCGTACAGTACTGTTTCCCTTAATCCGGCCATCTGATCAGTTCCTGATCAGCGTACAGTACTGTTTCCCTTGATCCGGCTATCTGATCAGTTACTGATCAGCGTGCAGTACTTTATCCGTTGATCCGGCTATCTGATCAGTTACTGATCAGCGTGCAGTACTTTATCCGTTGATCCAGTCATACGATCAGTTTCTGATCGAAAAAACTCATCTTATCCGATGTCCTGAACTGGGTAATAATACAAAATTTAGTTTTTTACCTGATCCATTCTGTATATAATATTGCTCATTAAACAATAAATTCGTTATTAATGGTATAACTGAATTATTATTTTGATTATATTATCAACGTCATAATAGTACATTTATACTTAACTTAAAAGTTTTTTGTGCAAAAAATTTTCTCATTGTTCACGAATTTTTAATAACTTTTTAAAAAGTTAATTATAATATACTTAACTGTAATAATTAACTGTAGACTGAATCTATTTAATTGTTTAATATTTTGTACTTATAAGTACAAATTTATTGTAGAATCGAACAGCATTGTCAAACTTACAGTTGTGAGGGATCTTGCTTATTAACCTTAAAGCATATTGTTACGTTTTTCTATACTTCCTTCGAATTGGCCTTACTCTCAATTCGATAAACGTAATTCCCAATCTCTTCCTGAGTTCGATCACTGATTAGTAAGCACAAGCACCAGGTTTTATTAAGTGTTCAACACCTTAATTGTTCCACAACAATAGGAAAACAATACAGCGAACAATATTCCTAACTAGAATATTCTTTCAACAGCTTCAGAAACTCCAACGGTTGATTGTAGAAATTTCCAGTTCACAACGTTCAAAATAATACACAAATTATTTCTACTTAATAACACTTTCAACTTTATTTACAAAATAACTTTACACGAAAACTAATTTAAAGATCACTTTTATAATTTTAACTTCACAAACGCAGGTTTAAAATAAACTAATTTTACATTTAATTTCACTTTACTGTCGCAGGTCTAAAATAAAACTAATTAAAAACTACAACAGGTAAGTTTCTTATATACCTTCTGCAATACTTCTAGATAATTCGACATCACTTTCCAGAAACCTTGAGAAAATATTAGAATATTCGATTATTTTCCGTTATGTTGATTTGATTCATAAAATCGTTTATGTTGACCCTATTTCTAAGAAGAGACAACAACAACAATATTAATTTCATTAATTTGTTTGTTATGTTTTGTTGATTTTATTTTCCAGGAAGCGACCGTAATCGTCTAGATTTTTCTGAATGGTAACATTACCCTCCACTTAAGCCTGTTCGTCCCGAACAGGATCTAGATCTCTCCTCCAATTGTTGAATCCAAACATTTTTTTTTTATTTTTCTATTTCCCAGGCGGTTTAGAATTGCTTCTGGTCCCTTTCTAAGTCCTTGGCCATTACTTTGTTTTATATCAGCCCACCGTGATGAGTACGGATAATCATTATCTCTAAAGTGCTCCTTATCTCTTCCCTTTGAGTGTTTCACACTGCCATGTCTCTGAACCATTCTCATTTTCAGCTGCGATTCGTCACCGTTTGAAGCTATTTGAACCACTTCAGTTACATTGCTCACTTCGTTATGGGCTTGGACCTGTTTCCTTTTTAACTTTCGGCGTTTGTTCAAACGTCTGCGTCGGTTGACGTTTCTTTCCGTCATCTGTTTGGATGATGGTTCTGGATTTTCATCTGCACTGCATAGTTTCTCATCGCTGCCAATATCTGTTGACTCTGCCTTATTCACAAGTAGTGGCATCTGAACATTATTAACCTTTAGGATCCCACATCCAAAATCGAAGACTAATTCATTCGCCTTCATGAAGTCCATTCCCAAAATGACTTCATCCATAATGTCTGCCACTAGCACCTCTTGTTGATAGCAGTTATTTCCCAATTTTATTTCAGCGATTCTTTTACCTTCTATTTCAGCGCATTCTCCAGTTACTGTTTGGAGATTCAATCCATCTGATGGTTCCAAAACACCGTCAATTAAACCTTTGCGAACGAATGTTCGAGCTGAACCTGTATCCAGTGTCATGAAGCAACCTTTACCTTCAAGTTGTCCGTTGATACCCAAGCTTCCACCATTTACCGCAATTCTTGAAATTGGAATGTAGGCTGCATTCTCCTCACTTTTTGGCTTTACAGTTGCACCTCCAACAGGCTTCCGTTGAATAGGAGACGAAGATCTATCACGCTTCCTGTTCCAGCAGTCCTGTGAGATATGGCCCAATTTCCTACATATCCAGCACAGGAGTTTTCTACTGCTGTTCCTGAACCCTAAGTGCTCCATTTCTTCAGCTCCTCTGTTCTTCACAGAAGACGACAATCTGTCTGCTTCCCCATTTGTCTTGCACCTCCGTGCCATGTGACCCTCTTCATCACATACCCAGCATCTGATGTCGCTTCTATCTCTGTGTGCCAAAACTTCCCCTTTGATGTTCCCCTCTACATTCCTTTTTCTGCATCCACCAGATGGCATACACATCCTCTGTACCATCTCATATTGCATTGCGTATGCGACAGTTTCATGGAAAGTCGCCTTAGATGTAGTCATTACTTTCATCCTGGTTTCTGGATCTCGGATACCATCTGTAAAAGCCTCGATCTTCATTTTCTCCATAAAATACGGTGGATTATTCGAGTGTGCCAAACGTACAAGCCGTTCTACTGCCGAAGAATAGTCCTGAAGGCTTTCTCCATTCCGTTGCAAGCGACCCTTTAACTCGATCCTGTATAATTCCTTTTTATGGTCGCTGCCATATTTTCGTTCCAATGCATTCATTACTTCAGCATAACTTTTGCGATCGTTTTCCGGCACCGCCTGTAATGTTTCAGCTGCTTCACCCTTTAGCGCAACTATCAATGCAGCAAGACGATTTTCTGCGTTCCAAACATTTTGATCTGCAGCAGTCTCGAACTGGAACTTGAAGATGCCGAAATATGTGGTACCGTCATATCGTCGCTTTAATAATGAAACAACGTATTCGCAAAAGTGTAGTTTCGAGATAATTAGGTTTAAAGATTTTTCGATTTTCTGATTTTCGTAAACTCGGCAGCACAATTGAATGAATAAAGATTTTGGAAAAAAGATTTCTACCCATTAATCTTGACTAATTTCCCCACAGCATATTAAAATTTCACATTAGTACCTGCTGGCTTTTCTACCTAAAAAGAGGTGAAAAGTCAATTAGGTACCTTATACGTTAATTCATATTTCATATACGTTATTTCATTTTGCATGGAAGGACGATTAAGCCTAAAACTAATATTATTGAAATAACACATAATATTCTTACAATTTTTTATTTATATGAACCGGCATATCATGTAGTAATGAATGATGCTTATACAATATTTTAGATTTACCATTTCGTGTGGCGATCGTAATGTATGTAAAGTATACGACACTGATTTTACCCAAGTTATTATTCTGTAGGAATTGAAATATCGTACATGCATTTACGCTGTTTCAATATTTAATCAAATTCAAATTTGCATGTACGTTAATTAACAATATATTAATTTTCACCCCCAGTTATAAAAAAATTGGAAAATGTTAAAATGCCACTTTATAGACATCCTTATGGGGAATGCAGCGCACCCATTATATAAAAACAACGTATATATGGCATACGTTATTTCATTATTAAAGCGACGATATGATGGTGGTTTTAATTTGATATTTGCTACTTGATGTACCACCTGTGAGGTAACTTTGGTCGTCTCAACATCCTGCAACCGTTTTTCGAAATCATCAACTTTGGAAAGTACCTTTTTGTTTTCGTCAAGTACTTTCTGCTCTAGCTCTTTCACCTCTTGATGAACTCTGCCTACTTCCTCCCGTAACGTAGTAGATATTTCGAGAAGTTTCTCGTCCATTATTTGCTTGACGTTCAAACTGATCTCTGCCTTGGTTGTAGCCATGTTATTGTTGACTATTTCCAGCTGTTGATTGATGTTGCTACTGATTTCTTCCTTGGTTGCAGACAAACTTTGATTCATTTCCTCTTTATTGACAGCCATATTAGCATTCATCTGATTCATGCTGGTATTTACGGCATCCAGATTCTGATTCATATTCAAATTTATTTGTTGGCTGATGTTCAAACTCATCTGTTGCATCATAGCCATTAACTGCGTAAAATCACAATTTGCAGGTGGCAATGAAGATGTTGTTTCCGCAACAAAACTTTTGTCCTCATCAACTGAATCAGTATTTGTTGTAACAATTCCAAACTGGTAACTTTCCACGTCCATTCTATTGGCTTCCATATCTTGTCGAAGCCGTAGCATTAATTCAGTTTTGTTTCCGCTTGTTGACAATCCACGTTGTTCTAGTTCTTTCTTTAACTCAAGAACCTTCAAATCACTTAATAAAACCATTATTAACAGCTAACTAATCCGCCGATGTCACCAATGTTACGTTTTTCACACCTTACTTCGAATTGCCCTAACTCACAATTCGATAAACGTAATTCCTAATCTCTTCTGAGTTCGATCACTGATTAGTAAGCACAAACACCAGGTTTTATTAAGTATTCAACTCCTTAATTGTTTTACAACAACAGAAAACAGTACAGCGAACAATATTCCTAACTAGAATATTCTTTCAACAGCTTCAGAAACTCCAACGGTTGATTGTAGAAATTTCCAGTTCACAACGTTCAAAATAATACACAAATTATTTCTACTTAATAACACTTTCAACTTTATTTACAAAATAACTTTACACGAAAACTAATTTAAAGATCACTTTTATAATTTTAACTTCACAATCGCAGGTTTAAAATAAACTAATTTTACATTTAATTTCACTTTACTGTCGCAGGTCTAAAATAAAACTAATTAAAAACTACAACAGGTACGTTTCTTATATACCTTCTGCAATACTTCTAGATAATTCGACACCACTTTTCAGAAACCTTGAGAAAATATTAGAATATTCGATTATTTTACGTTATGTTGATTTGATTCATAAAATCGTTTATGTTGACCCTATTTCTAAGAAGAGACAACAACAACAATATTAATTTCATTAATTTGTTTGTTATGTTTTGTTGATTTTATTTTCCTGGAAGCGACCGTAATCGTCCAGATTTTTCTGAATCGTAACAATATAATTTAAATTTTTATCTTGCATCTCCTCTTTACTCAAGAATTTCCAGATGTTTTTTGTTAGCAGTAATTGGTGAAATACTTATTATGTTGCTCAAAAATTATTCTATTTGAAATATGACAAGTGATCTAATGCAGGAATGGGTGAAGTTAGTTTTCGAATCCAAACTTGGATCCATACCTTCATAAGAGCATTTGAAAGATGAAAACAAAGTTACCTAATGGTCGTTACATTTACTTAACAATTTTGTAAAACATAACCGTCGAAAAATGCTAAATTTACATGGCAAAAAGTGTTAAACATACTTATACACACGCGTATATATAATCCACTATTTACCCAAAGAGATTAACTTAAGTATGCTGGAAATTGCTTATATGATACGTACTTTTTACTAAGGCATCTTTAAGTTCACGTTTTCATAGTTTGAAAATTACGTATGACTTCGAGTATTAAAGTCATATAAAACGTAAATTTTACTTAAAATAATAGTAAAATTTACATATGTATAGCTGTCAATTTATGCAGCACATGTTCTTACGTTTTGGCGTGGCGTTTTGTTTGTTTACTAATTTTGAGAGATATATGTATTTCTTTTTTTTAATTGTATTTTATGCTTTGCTCTATAGCTAAAAATCTAGATTCAAAAAAATCTTTTTAGGGTGAAAACTCACTTTTTTTGACCAAATAAAACACGTAATGTCAAATAATAAATTGATCTGAGAGCAAAAAATGTCAGAACAATGTTTTGGCAAAAAGAATTTGACATATATATAATTGTTATTTCTGTGATACCTTAGTTACATTATTATTATTGTCGGAATAAATTTGAAATGTTTAGGTCTATATAATTTTAAAATAACTACAGTATCGATAAATTGAAATGCTGTGAAAATGAATTTTTATGAATAAAAAGGAATCATTTTTATGTTATTTTAAAAAAATAATAAAATTGTAATAAAAATAAATAGTGAATCGAACCCTCGAACGTCCTAAACTTAAGCATCAACATAATATTCATAAATAAATTGATGTTAATAATTATTTAGATAGACGAATGGTTAATGCTGCTGCCTTGTACACAGAGCTCTGGGGATCGAATCCGGGTTAAGTCCAAAATAAATATTAATAATAAATAGCATTTTATCTTTACAGGGCCCTTCTTAACCGCTGTTAATTGGCGTGTATAAAATTCCCCCTGAATTGATAAAAAAAACGATTAATAATTGCAAAAAAACTAAATTTTTTTCATTTTTTTGGTGAGACAAGATGGTAGCATAATAGTAGCATAACAGCGCAAAATTTTTTACGTGCTTTTAAGTAGATTTTACTTAGTTAATTTTGTTTAGTTTGCTTATGCCTCCGTTGGCTCAATTCGTACGTCATTTACAGTTAAATTTACATATACTTTACGTTAAATAAGCTATCTCTTTTTTCTGAGTGGTTTAAATATATAAGCATTTGAAGTGTACTTGAAATTATGAACAAAATTAAGGAAAAATGGTAATATTTTTTTCATTTATTTAATGTCAAATTAATATTTAAGAACAAAATTAATTCTAAACCTTTGAACGGATCTGGTATGGATCTCTTGACCAGACCGGACATGAAACTGTTGAATGGATCCGGCATGGATCTTTAAGATAGATCCGGAATAGATCTTTGAAATGGATCCGGAATGGATCTTTGAAATGGGTCCGGCATGGATCATTTAAACGTATCCTGTACGGATCATATATGGCGTCACGATTTTTAATCATGTCCGGATCAGGAGGCCTGATTCATCCCTGATCAGTCTTCAGGCAATCCTGATCCGGATCGGACCCTATACTGATCTAATTTCTAGTCGGGTTGGCGTGTTCTACTTTAGATTAGCGCGAATGATTGCAACATGGGCGTAGCGAGCGACTACATTCTTGTTTGGTAGCGGTAGCACTAGTTATACAGTATACTAAACGCGTTAGCACTAGTTATACAATATACTGCTTCAGATGTTCAAATGGATATTATATATGTAAGAGAAAAATGGAAAATTCAAAAAAAAAAAAAAAATAAAAGCAACCACCGTGTAATTATCGATAAATTGTGTTTTATTAAGGGTTGTTCAAGTGCAATATTTTTAGTGGGGCTTATAAGCATGTGGGGCATATTTTACGTTTAATAATACGTATATACCCAGTCAATAGTTTTCTACATATTTTATATCAACAAATGTATTATTGATAAACGATTGTTTTGTTTTAAATTTAAAATTACGTCAGTAAGATAGGAATTTGGATAACATTTTTAAACGAAAAAATTCGGTTCAGTTAAGTTGGAAGATGGGTCAATTATGCAGGATCTTATTGCTACAACAAACTATTGATAAACCGGGTTGGATGTCCAGTCATGTCAAACATTGTGTTTATCCCCAGTCATGTCAAACCCAAACGATGCCCAGTTATGTCAAACATTGTGTCGCTTCAAAATATTTTATTTTGGGAATACTTCAATGCGATAAACATTAAATTGCGAGATACTTTTCTAAGAAAAAGAATTTTGTGTGCTAATTAGTTGACAAACAAGCGCATCAAATCAAATGGTAACCGATTATGTCATTGTCGCTTCTTTTCTTAGAAAAATTAATCTCTTCTCAAAAATTATTACTCAGTCAAAATTTATATAAAATGATTATTATCAGTTAAAAATAAATTCTACCGGTTGACTAACTAACGAAAATTATGTAGAAAATCAAAGTTTGCATTTCAAAACCTGGCCCACAGTTTTTTTCGAATCACCATTGTTATCATTTATTTGTTATGAAAAAAATTTTAACTAAAGTTTTTACTGCATAAAAAGTATAAACAATAATTTGTTATCAACGTAATTCATTAGTCAGAAAAAATAAACAAAATGTTATAGTCTTTAAGAATTTTGACGTCATTAATTGGTTTCGTTAATTAAGAATTTTACGATAGGTGTATAAAGACTTTACTATCATAGCTCAACTTTGGTAAATATTAAATACCATATAATACGTATAAGCATTTTTATAATACATAATTGTTTTTATGGAAAAGAAAGGTGATTACAAATTTCTAAATTTTATGCTATGTAATGATTTGATTGAAATTTGAAGAAATATTTAACCTTACAACGGTTATTATATACTGCTGTGCGCCCAATTAGAAGTAATTTTTTCATATCTTTAAATGATTTTTTTTTCCTTTTTTGAAGACATCAATCAACGCACCGTCAGCGTCTAACAACAAAGACAAAGAGCGTGGAATCATCTCAAACTATTTTTTCCGGAAATTTTTGCGTTTATGTAAATAAACCAACAGCCAAATCCATAAAAATTATTTTCAAGTTTTATTTGATTAATTAATACTCAATCAACATTTTTAAATTAAAGAAATTGAGAAAAACATCGATTTTTAAAAATAATTTGCATGAAAATATCAAGAAATAGAAAACGAAAGGCACGTGGGCTTGTGCTCAAGATATATAAATTTTAATGCAAGTTTTGTAAAAAAACGCATATGTAGCACACAACACTCTTATTATTTTCGCGAAATACTCAATTTGTTCACGAATTTCTGCATTGCATTTCTTTAATATGATCTGAATGTTAATTTAATTTTAATAACACAAAAACCAAAAGTAATGTCTTCGTAACCGCATAATCGCTGTGCCAGCCGAAGGATTGAATTTTTTCTTTCAGTGCGGACTTTCAATTTTATTTTCTGGAACGATCGTTATAGTTCGTTTTTAAGTGCATCTATTGCCCTCATCTAGTGCACTTATCTGCTGATCGAATTAAAACTTAAAAATGCCAAAGGGTATGGTTTTATCGTACGGTGCGGTTTTAATTTTATAGTTGTTACTTATAGAATCATTTATGGAATAACCCTAGCTTCAACATCTTGGAGTCTTCTTTCAAAATTTTTAACTTCTTGTTCCGAATTTTGTTATAGATTTGTTGGACTTTTATCAACTATTTTCTACTATAGTGTGTTTAGTGGTTACCGGGTTGGACTTTAACTCAAACGATTGGAGTTCCAGATTCGAGTTCTTCAACTCAGATTCGAGTTTCATCTACATTAAAGTATTTTTGAGCCAAACATTAATATTTAATAACCATATATCAACACACCGGTTTTACAATTAACCGATAGATAGTCAATATATGGTTAACACATTACAAATTCACTCTAGAGACTGATCGTCCATATATATATAATAATTTATTAAATTAAGTCTTCAAGCTAAGCTCCAAAAAATGATTGGTTTGTAAAATTAATTTTTAGGATTGGAATGTAAAAGAAATACGAGAAAACTGTGCTAAACTAGTAACAGACATAGGGGTTTTAAATAACAAATGTATACTTAAGAATTTACTAAAATTGTGATAGTACGGGATGAAAAGTCTTTGAAAATATGGATAAACACATTTTCGAATGATTTGAATAGTATATTACGATCTGCGAGGAAGAAAGTTAGAGTACATTTGTCATATTATTGGCTGGCCATTACAGGACAGTACGAAAGGAGGAAATGCGGACAGGACATTCGTCCTGAGAAGCATAAAAAAAATTATGAATCGAAATGGGAGTCGAGCTCGAGACAAAAAAAATTATCAAAAGCAAAACAAAAACATAAAGAGAAAAATAAAACAAAAACTAGGTCAAACACAAGAACATGGAACCAAAAAATATATGCTGGAATGGAAACGAGAAAACCATTGGGCGATACGACAAGCGATCTTTTTCCCTGTTATCATCCATTAATCTACGCTCTTCCTCCTCTCCAACAGGTTACGCTCTACGAATAGAATTTTCGAAGATCATGGTAGTTAGACTTCTTAAGCGTAATACTTGGTGGTCAAGACCTCAATAAGATCTCGTGAACGTGGTGAAACAACCATGGTGGGATAACCTGGATGATATCACTTCACCACTCAAAAACCTTCTCGCATTAATTTTTACCCAACAAAGGTACGCGGGATCGTAAGCTCCATCAGGGATACGTCTTAAGGAACCTTTCCTACCTTTGCGGTTCTGAATTAAACAGAAAAAACTCAAACGTATACATGTTTTCAGTGTGTGAAGGACTTACGAATTTTGATTTTCACTCCCAGGACAATGTTGGAGTTGATTTCTGTTTTTACTTTGAGGTTGATTTTATTTTAATAAAAAATGAAACACAACTCTCTACACAAACTAAATTTCTTATATTTTAAATCAATTTTAATTTTATTGCTATTTACACTTTGATGAACTGTTAGTAAATCAAACTAACAATTTGCGACTAATTAAAAAGAAATGAAATGAAAGCAATTATACAAAACAAATATTCGTAAATTATAGGGTGGTGCATCTATTGTAGATTTTGGATGAGTTCAGTTCCAAACAGACAACAAACACCATAAAACACAATTTTTGTCCGCGCGTCAGGACTCACAAAAATCTTGCCTTTCGCCCACAGAACAAAAATAACAAACAAAACTCACAGAATTGTCTGCGCGTCAAGACTTACAGGGTATTTTGCCCTCCGCCCACAGAACAACACACAGACAAAAACAACTCTCACTCCTCAAATTGAAATCTAAAAACAAAAAAAAATTCTCAAAAAATATTTTTAAAAAAATACAAAAAGATATCTTCAAACCAAAAACAAATATCAAGATTTCAAAAAAAAAATTACAAAATCAAAACTTCAAACCAAAAACAAAAATAAAGTTTAAAACTTCAAAAACACAATTTTCAACTGCAGACAAAACAAGATAGTAAATATTGAAAACATGACCATAGGACATAAAAATGATGTTTAGAAGTCATAATGAATAAGAATGTGTAAAATGGGAAGGATAGGGATAAACAGGAACTATAATTTAACAAAAAATAATCTTTTTCAAAGAACCCAATTTTAGAGGGAGAAAAAAGAAAATTCCAAAATAATATAAAATCAATTTCGTTGAAATAAAATTAAAATTAATTTACAAAAAATCTAGTAACAGACAAATGTACTTAAGAATTTAATAAAATTGTGAGAAGATTCAAATTTTTTGAAAATATGGATAATAGTAGATTCTTGTATGAGCTTAGAATGAAGGCAATTCTTCACGAGGATGAAGTTTCCCGGAACGAGCGTAGCGAGTGGAGGGAATCATCCGAGTGAAGAATTGTCTTCATCCTAAGCAAATACAAGATACTATTTTATCCACGACTCCAAATATTTCAAATAATTTCATTCAAGTTTTCCTGTAAAAGTTTATATCGCCATATTGAAATAAATCTATGAAATGGAAAACAAAATAAAACATGTTTGTTTATTTTATATGTATTGTTTTTGTTTTATTTTATCTTGTTTATATTACTATACCAACAAATACGTTTTTAATTTGTTAGGGGAATTTTGAATAAATAAAGTGGAATGAAATAAATAAAAAAGAATTTGATATATAGAATGGAATGAATACAATTACAATGAAAGATATACGCATGGAAAGTATATATTCTTTAGTAGTCGTGGATAAATACATTTTCGAATGATTTGGAAAGTATATATTACAGTATCTACAACGAAGAATGTTACAGTACATTTGTCATAATATTGGATGGCCATTACACGCTTAAAACATAAAAATCAAATTAAATTAGTAATTGTTCAAGAGCAAGTCCAACAAGTACTACAAACTAGCTTCATTCAAATGATATATTTCAATCGAAAGATAACCTTTGGTTAAGGCGCTCAAATCCGTTGATTTCCACCACCAATAGTTAAAAAAAATTGTGGTAGCAAATTTACAAGTTTGTTCAATTAGGCAATCGGCATTTTTCGGAGCTTGCCGAACGAAAAAGCGTGCAAATCGAGAAAAATGCCAGAACAAATGTTTTCGGACTCATCAAGGACAGGCGGCTCACGAAGTATAAAATATGTGGTAGTCATCAAATGAAATCGGCGTGGGCCCAGGGACTATATATAGTTGTTTCTTTATAATTAGTTTCAGAAAAGGTTATTTTATTACGAAAAATACAATAAAAATTTAATTAAAAATCACAAGGCGCTAGCTTTGTTTGTCCATTGTCAATTTTATTTTGGTGATCTCATTACGTGAAGTAAAAATTAATAAACTAATTAATTTACAATAAGTTTTGAAAATTAGAAAAAAAAACAAAACAATCCGAGTTAACATAAACAGAAAATAAATAAATTTTGTAATAGATAATCAAAATTTAAAAACCTAAAACGAGCCTTGGGTGACTAACCAAATATTGGACAAATAAATTAAACGATAAACACACAGAAATATTTTTCTTTAACTATTTCTGTGAAATTTGTCGGATTTTAACATCTGAAATCTGAATCATAGTGATGTAACCGTGAATCAAATTTTTTAATCGCAAAACAGTTTTTGTTAAAATTGTTAATGATAAAACATTAGACAATTCAATTCTTAGTCAAGCATAAAAAATGAGATTGTTGACCGTAAAACATGCGTATGTATATGCGTTCAAAAACTTCGTGTCGTCCACATTCCAAATGAAAATTAATGGTGATAAAGCGACTTCCACTAAAGTTTAATCATTGAAATTGTCATAATATCATATTTGAATTATAGTATTGAGTTATAATCATTTCTTGACCTTTCGCGTCATTTAAATAATTTTTATTATGAATAATTTGCATTAAAAACTCAGTATATATCAAATCATTTCCTTTTAGTATTAATTTAACTTGAAATTCCACGCTTTCAGAATAAAATACAAACTAAATAAGAAAATAAATTAAAAAGTTTTTCCCTCTTTCTTTATGATAAAAAATAACAAACAAATTAAGAATTAGGAATCCCCTTATTTACGATGGTGAACAGATAAGTTTTTTTGTATATATGTATAATATATCGTAAATTATGACTTTCATCATGATTTTAGACTAACTGTTATTGCAATAATTTTGCGGTTTTTCTATTCAATATAAATCAAACATTGAAGAAGTTGATAATTGAAAAAATATTATTAATTTAAATACAATTTCGCTTATGACTAATGACTGAAGTGTGTAAACAAAATTAGAAAAAAAAATAAAATTTCTCCACAAAATATTATAACATTATCCAGTCCCGGTACAAGGGGTAGGCAAACTATACGCTCGTATACGTTTTATTTGAAGGACGCAGAAATTGTAAAAAAATTTTTTTTGTTTTTAATATATTTTATTTTCTTCCATTTAATTATATCAGCTTTATTTGTATGTTTTTGTAAAATGTCTGTTTTTTGATAAAATAGTATGTATTATTGTATTGTTTTCTAATCTATAGCCTAATGAACTTGACCTATTGTCTAATGAAAATTTTCCTATAAAAAAATTATCATTATTCAATTGGTATGATTCCAATTGGTCAAATTGTTATGATTTCATTAAAATTATTTTCAAATTATAATCACAATTGCTTTGATAAGTTTTGTTCAAAAATCAAATTTTAATTTTAATTCTCTTATTTCGTTTAGTTGATCTTGGTTGATTGTATGAGAATAGCGTTTTTTATCATCAGGGTTTTTTTATTAAAAAATTTGATTTATCAATTAAAACAATAAAGATTTATTGTTTTAATTGAAGAAAATGTTTTTATCCACGACTACTAAAGAACATATAGTTTCCATGCGTATATCTTTCATTGTAATTGTATTCATTCCTTTCTATATATCAAATTCTTTTTTATTTATTTCATTCCATTTTATTTATTCAAAATTCCCCTAACAAATTAAAAACTTGATTTGTTGGTATAGTAATATAAACAGATAAAACAAGAACAATACATATAAAATAAACAAACATGTTTTGTTTTGTTTTTTTTATATATTTTATAGATTTATTTCAATATGGCGATATAAACTTTTACAGGAAAACTTGAATGAAATTGTTTGAAATATTTGTAGTCGTGGATAAAATAGTATCTTGTATTCGCTTAGGATGAAGGCAATTCTTCACTCGGATGATTCCATCCACTCGCTACGCTCGTTCCGGGAAACTTCATCCTCGTAAAGAATTGCCTTCATTCTAAGCTCATACAAGAATCTACTATTATTTTTTATAATACACAATTCTTTGTCAGAGAATAAAGTATTGTAATCGATTCGTGAATAATGAATTTTATTCTCTCGCAAATTAAAATTCTCACTCGTGCCTCGCTCAAATTTTAAACTTTTGCTTGAGAATAAACTACTTCATTATTTAATCATTGATTAAACTACTATTATACTACGAAGATTCGTTTATTTTATGTTTTAAATCAAAATATATAATTGGAGTGGAAAATCACAAAGAAAAGAGGTATCCAAAATATTCTAAGAGTATTTAAAGGTTCTCTAGCGATTTCCAAGATTCTATGGTTTTTTTTGTGACACATTAAAAATTAAGCTTAAAATAGGTAGACTCTTCTATGAAATCTACCTAAAACAAAACATGAATACACATTAAATGAACTTACAATCGATTTGATTGCGCGTCTTTTAGTAAAAAAGTAAAAAGTAAAATATTTGAACATTGGGCATTAGATGAACATTAGTTGTTTACATTAGATGAACATTAGATGTTTACATCGAGCGAGTCTATCCATGCTACTACATCGGGAGTTGCCAAATGGATGTCTGAGATGTTGCCATTGTACCGTCGAATTGGACACACAGTTGCAATGTGTTTTATGGTTTGTTGTGGAGCGCCGCAGTCACACTCAGGGGACTCTGAAATGCCCCACTTGTAGAAAGAATCAGCACAACGTCCATGCTTCGTTCTTATTCAGTTTAATGTAGTCCAGGTATGACGTGGCAGATCGAAACCAGGTTGAGAGAAGTAGGGTTGGAGTAGAAGTCGGGTTAGTAATAGAAAGGCCAGTTGTGTTGTAATGATGCCAGGAGGTGTCCCAGGCATCCAAGATATTAAAATTAGTTGCCAGGTTGCAGGTTGCTGGCAGTTTTATGCGGAGGCTTTCTTGACTTCAATCGACAACGAGTGTGGTCACCGTAATATTCGTGCAAGGGTAACGTGATGTTGTTGGTTACCTTTTTGTATTCACGCATGAGAGCATGCGAGCGTCTGAGTGCAGGTGGAGCGATATTGCTTAACACAGGGAGCCAAGGTAAAGAGGTGGATCTGATAGTACCACTTATAGTACGCATCGTGGCATGCAGCCGGCGGTTAACTTTTTCAGTATGTGTGCTATTCAACCAGACTGGTCCGCCATACTCAGCCACTGAGTAAACCAGACTTAGAGCAGTTGTGCGGAGGGTAGCTGGAGTAGCACCCCATGTCGAGCCTGCCAGTTTGTGCAATATATTGTTTCTCGTTTTAAGTTTTTTGACGTATTTTCTAGGTGGAGTTTAAAAGAAAGAGTTCTATCGAGAGTAATGCCCAGGTATACTTTGGCTATTGATTGTATTTGATGACAGTGCCGTTAAATAACACTGATAGTTCGTGTTTTGCCAGTTTGTTATTTAAGTGGAAACAAGAACTCTCGGTTTTACTTAGATTGGGAACTAAGCTCTACGTTCGAAAATAGTCATTCATTATCGCCAGGTCAGTTGAGAGCAAATCCTCCAAGACACCCATGTCTTTGTTTTGAGTGGGCAGGGTCCAATCATCAGCAATCATCAGCGTAACCAAATTTCTTTGATGTTGTGTCAGGAATGTCATGAATGTACAGATTAAAAAGTAATGGCGCCAGAACGGAACCCTGTGGCAAACCATTGCTAAGCATTTGAGACCTACTACAGGAATTATTTAGATGAACTTTGAATCAGAGTTTCGAACCGGAACCGAACCGTAAACCGAAAACCGTTATTAACCGAAATTTTGGGCTGAACCGTAACGTAACCGAAACCGTAATTTTTTATATGTAATGAACCGTAACCGGAACGAAAAAATCATTTTATTTACGGTTCATGTAACACGGTTTGCAGTGAAAAAACAAATAAAATATTCTAACAAAAAGCTGCTCATATATTATGAGTAAAAGATTTTCATTTTGCATGTAAAATTAGCTATAGGAACTACAATTTTGGTTTCTAATCTATTCCAAAATTTATTACATTTTTTTAAAATACCATGAAACCATGCAGCAAATTTTGAGAGGCATATTGAACGGTTTCATAAAAAAGAATTTAAAATTTTAAAATGTCTTAAAATATCAGCAAAAGCTTCATGTAAACGAAATCTGCCATCAAAGTTAAGCTCAAGTAGTGTAATGACGCTTACTCCAACGTTATTAGACATGAAATTTAAACCTCAAAATATTACGGTACTATGTCTGAAAAACTTCTAGCTGAAGACTGTATCGATGTTCTATAGATTCAATAATTACTGAAGTTGTTTCTTTTGAATTTTTGCATAAGAATACTGAAAATCCTTGATTTCGACATCGGAACTGAACCGGAACCGAACCGAAAACCAGAACGAAAAAATAAACTAAAGAACCAAACCGAAAACCGAAACGAAATAATAGTCGGAACGAAACCGTAAACCGAAACGGAAAACATTTCGGTTCAAAACTCTGCTTTGAATACACGATTACTCAGCATGTTCATTAAACGCGAGATGGTGCTACAAGGTATTGCATTGAACAGCTTATATATAATCCCAATTCGCCAGACCGTGTCATATGCTGCAGTTAGATCCATGAATACTGCGCCTGTTTTTATATGTTTTGGATACCCAGCTTAGATATAGGATATTAAAGCGAGCAGTTGGTCAGTGCAACTGCGATTGGGACGAAAACCAGCTTGTTCGACTGGGATCTGGTCATTCAATATCGGTGCGATACGATTGTATATTAGCCATTCTAGCAATTAATAGCAGGTGCTCAAAAAGGCAATCGGGCGATAGCTTCCTGGTTCATTGGATGGTTTACCTGGCTTAAGTATCGCTATCACTTTCGTAGTCTTAAAATGTTTTGGTAGATTGCCGGTTTCTAGGACATTCGAGAAAAATTTAGTTAGCCACTGTTTTACATTTTTTCGAGCACTTTTAAGAAATTCTGGAAAAATGCCATCGTAGCCAGCTGTCTTTGTTTGGGACAGAGCTGATTCTAGTTCTTCGCTACTAAAAGAGTTCGCATACTTCGATGGAGACGAGCAATTGCGCTTCATTTCTCTTAATTTACGTTTTATTGTTTTCTTATGAAAGCGATTAATAGAAGAACGAGACATGTTTACTATGTGGTTTGCAATGTTCTCTGGATTTATTTCATTGTTAGCACGAGTAATTGAGTTTGAGCCACCCAGCTTTCGAAGGAGACTCCATGCTTCCCTTGAATAGGAAAAATTAATGTTTTCAACAGCGTTAATCCACTTTTGTTTTCTCGCGGCGTCCAGTGAGTATATTAAGTCATTAGCCACGTCTGCCTCACCACTACTAACGTACTCCTCATATAATATATCGCTTTCTCTACTCTAGCCAGGAATATATTCTTCACGAAAGCCTCTTGGGATGCATTTTTTTGCAGTTGAGATGATAGCTCCAACAAATCTATCGTAATTTTTAGGAATGGGTTGGATCCAGCGAATCACTGCATCCAACTCCGACCTATATTTATTCCAGTCAGCTTAGTTAAAATTCCATCCAGGTTGAGGAGTAGAGTTAACGAGTGGGATTTGGATTCCTACCTCAAGAATTACTGAACGATGTTGAGAGCGTGGTAAACCTTGTAAGACAGCCCTAGATATTGAAGTAGGGTCACGTTGTTCGTTTTTTGTGGAAAAACAGAGATCGGGATTGTAATCGCTTCGCCATCTTGCAGATCTAAAGGTTTTCAAGTCTTTGTGATGGCTATTGAAGTCACCAGCATATATTGCTGGGTGGTGAAATAATGGTAGAGTAGCAGCTGACCATCCTGTATTTGGAGGCTTGTATACATTTACAATTTTCGTGTCCGATATATCAACAACAATAATAACGTTGTAACGACGTTGTCTGTCTGTGTAAGTACGTGGGTGCAGTTCAGGATTTCTGACTTAACATACGTGGCAGATCCATATGATTGATGGTAAATAGCACTAATTAATTTGTAACCAACAATGTTTCCTCTAGAGGTAAGTTGCGCTTCATCTGCTGCATGCGTTTCTTGCAGAATTACAACGTCGATGTCGTAATCTTTGAATAATCTTTTTAAATATTCAGTTTTTGACCTGCTTATGCCTTCAATGTTCAATTGCGAAACACGGACTGAAGGTCCAATATTTTTTGTCTTATGGTGCTGAAAACTACCGTTGTTATTGTGATTTCGATTTTGGTTCATATTTATTTTTTTTTGTATCACAGCCAAGAGTTCGAAATGAAATGTTTGGCTACCAAGTTGAAATAGACTATTAGCGTAACCCAGGGTGTAGCGCGAGGAGCTTATCTATTTAACACACTCCCTAGATTATCTGAAGAAACTCTGTATGCATATACAAATATACAAATATACTCAAGAATTTTTGAAAATTCTCAAGAAATTCGGTAAGATTCTGTTTTAAGATCTTTTTTAAGATTCTCTAGATTTCTTGAATATTCTCAGAAGCTACTCAAATAGTTGTCCCAAGATGCCCAAGAGTAATTTATTCCTAAAGCTAATGACATATTTTTGTCTTTCTTGGCTAACATAAGCTTCAGGAATTTTAATTATGATAAGAAATCTGTGACTTATGTATAACCTGAGTAAGGTGATATAAAAACTGATATTATTCAAGCTATAGTTAGAGTCAAAAAAAACAAAACCATCTTATGCTGATCAAGTAAAATCAACGGTACATGAATCAATTGTTCTTGTAAAACCCAAAAACAATGAACAAGATTGTATAGTAACAGAAAATGAAATTAAAAATAAAATCGACCCACACTCGATTGAATTGAGGAGTATGCAAACAATGTCTAATGGTGGAATATTGATAAAATGTCCAAATATAACAGCCAGTGTAAAATGCAAGACTGTATTAATTGAAGGTCTAGGTGAAAACTATGATATTATGGTGCCAAAAACTAATAAGCCAATGGTAAAAATTGTTGGTTTGAATGAGAAATTTGAGGATTCTGATTTGATAGACAAACTAAAAAGCCAGAATAGTTTGAATGAAAAATGCAATATTAAAGTGATAGAAAACATAAAAAAAGATTTTAAAATTTTCGTTAAACTCGAAATTGATGGCGATACGTTTAAAAAAATTATGGTGGATAAAAAAGTATTTATAGGATGGGAACGCTGTCATGTTTTTGAAGTATTTAACATTAGACGATGTTATAAATGTCAAGGGTTCAATCATATCAGTAAATATTGTGTTTTACCCGTGTTTTACCCGTGTTTGTAAAATCTGCTCTAAAGAGCACGATTTTAAAGATTGTCCACAATCAACAATCTATCGTGAAAATTCAAATTTATGTGCGTGTATAAATTGCATCAAAGCAAATAACAAATTTCACTTAAACATGGCTATTCTTCATACAGCCGATGATTTTAAATGCTCAGTCTTTAAACGTAAACTTAATCTTTTCAAACGAAGGATAGAATATAATATTTAGCAACAAACAAAACCAGTTAATCAATCTGAAATTATTTATTTAAATGTTCAAAGTACTCTTTTAAAAATAAACCAAATTAAAATATTAGTAGAAGAACAAAACTCATTTTTGTTAATGTTGTCCGAAACTAGAACTACAGATGATATTGAAAATGTGGAGCTCAAAATTTTAGGTTATAAATGCTTACGTTGCGACTCATATTCACGACACACGGGTGGTGTTATGATATATTAAAAAAATAGAGTACAATCTTCTGAAATTTTAAACAAATATGAAAACGGTAACTGGATTTTAGCAATTGAAGTTACGAAAGGGTACACACCTGGTATTTATGCAGTGATCTACCATTCTCCGAGTGAAAGTGACGCCGAATTTATAAAAATATTGGAGAAGTGGATTGAAGAAATCCAAAAATTAGAATCCATATTAGTTGTAATTGGTGATTTTAATATAAATATGAAAGTTAATTTTACATACAGTCGTCAATTAAATCAATTAATAAATTTATTTGGTTTAAAACAGCTTGTTAACGAATACACGATAAAAAAACAATGATTGACTTAGTAATTACAAATAGCTTTGATTCAAAAGTTAATGTGGTAAATAGTTTAAAAATATCAGATCATGAAACAATCGTTATAAATAATAACAAAAACATTAATAGTATTGATGATAAAATAACCATTTTGTGCAAAAAAAATTACAGTTGTAGAAATTTAAGAAATGAACTCAACAAAAATGATTGGAGCAAAATTAAAAATTTGAGCTTTGAAGAAAAACAAATTTTTTCCAGATGAATTTAACACAAGCTGTTAATAATTTAATGACATATAAAGAAATTAAAGTTAAACATAATAATCCTTGGTATACAAATTATCTTTCAAATCTTAAAAACTTACGTGATAGTTCTTATCGTATAGCCGTATTAACAAATTCACTCGAAGATTGGAAGAACTATAAAATTAACCGTAATAAATACTCCCATGAACTCAATATAAAAGTTTGTGAATACACACAAAATAAAATTTTAGAAAACTCGGGTGATTCAACAAAAATGTGGAAAACGTTGGAAGCTTTACTGAAACAAAAAAATGATAGACCAAAATATATTTTGTTTGATAATAAGAAATTGACCGATAAAAAAAAAATTGCTAGTGAATTTAATAACTATTTCATAAATAGCATTGAACAAATAAATAAATCAATAGAAAATTCGCCGATTTTTACATCGGAAAATGAAAGAACTTTTATAATGAATCCGATCTCTGAAGAAGAGTTATTGAAAATTATTAAAAACTTATCTAAATCTAAAGCTGGAGTTGACAATATTTCCACAACAGTCCTGTTGGACGCGTTTGAAGTAGTGGGTGAATCTTTATTGGACATTATAAATGAATCTCTTCAACAGGGTAAATTTCCGAATAGTTGGAAGACTTCAACCGTCATACCTATACCTAAAGTTAATGGCACTAATAAATGTTCTGAATTTCGTCCGATTAATATGTTACCATTATACGAAAAAATCTTAGAAAATGTTGTGAAAGGACAACTGATGACCTTCATAGATAATAATAAAATCATCAACAAATTCCAATCAGGATTTAGAAAAGATCATAGCTGTGAATCTTCACTAAATTTATTGCTTTCAAACTGGAAAGATGAAATTGAAAATGATAAAATGGTCTTAGCTGTTTTCCTCGATTTTCGTCGAGCATTTGAAACTATTGACCAATCATTGCTACTAAAAAAATTAAAAAAATATGGTATACGTGGGAAAGCATTACAATGGTTTAAAGAGTATTTGTTTAATCGAACCCAAAAAGTAAAATATGAAAACTCAGAATCGTCAGTGAAAAACAATAGCTTAGGAGTACCGCAAGGTTCTGTCCTTGGTCCGTTACTTTTTATTTTGTACATCAACGATATTAGTAGCGCAATTGATTTTTCGTCAGTAAACCTTTTTGCTGATGATACTCTAATATCGATATCCGCAAATGACATCAACACAGCAATAAGTCTAGTCAATTCTGACTTATCAAAACTAGTACTGTGGCTTAGATTTCATAAACTAAAATTAAACACATCAAAAACAAAATTCATGATGATATCTAATAAAAAAATTACATCTGTAGCAAATGGAAATGTTATTATTGATAATGATATAATTGAGCGTATTAAATCGATGAAATATTTGGGTATATATATTGATGAAAAACTTATATTTGATGAACATCTTCAATATCTGACAAAAAAAATTGCAAAAAATGTTGGTTTATTTGGTCGAATAAGCAAAAAATTAACACCGAGTAGTCGAATCTTAATATACAAAACCATAACTGCACCACATTTCGATTATTGTTCGTCAATCATATTTTTGGCATCAGAAAATGACATTAATAAGTTACAACTATTAATGAATAAGGCAATGAGAATAATATTAAAAGTAAATAGATACACATCAAGAAGATTGATGCTGGACACATTACAGCTCGTAGCTCAGTGTAAAACAAAGGATTTATTTCAATTCATTAATCTTCATATTTAAGATTGATAATAAAATTCTACCAGAATACTTGTCTGAAAAAATGAAAAAAAATGAAGATATACACTCAATACATACATGAGGAAGTACACTTCAGCGTCCTCCACAATACCTGAAGACGTCATGTCAAAACTCTCTTTTGTATAAGGGAGTATTAATCTATAATGAATTTAAAAAAAATGTGACACCTGTAACATAAAAGAATTTAAAAAAAAACTTGTCGATTTTGTGCGCACTAAATTTCCAATAGATTAAACATTTTTCATTTAATTTAAATGTCAATTTAGTTTGATTTCTGTATGATATAATGTACAATAAATATATAATGTACAATAAATACAATATTATTATTATTGAGTCCCGAATGACCTAATCCACTTACCTATCTCAACATGAAAAGAATATGGAAAAAAATTTGATTAAATAAGGAAATAAAGTTTTTGACGAGTATAAATTACGGATTACAATATTCGTATCATCCTCATAAGAATATTGGTTAGGTGAAACAGTATAATTCTTAACAAGGGATTTGTCGTGAAATGTCAGGTCTTTGATCGAATCAAATATAAAGATTTAGACGACGGATAACACTTATACACAATAAAAAAATATAGACTTTATTTTCCAATAATTCATAGACATAAAAACATGTTTATCGAAATTTCTAAAGTATGACAGATAAGAAATTGATAAAAAAAAAATTTTTGTTGCTAGTATATTATAAGTGTTAAAAACGTAACCAGAAGATATTTATTTCATTGAAATAAACGATTAATTAACAAGTTTTTATCACTAGAAAATTATGTGGGGGTACATAATATGTTATCACCAGTGGATTAGCCACAACTTTGGATTAGATACCCTGTAGAGATTGGTATGTCACCAGTGGATTAGCCACAACTTTGGATTAGATACCCTGTAGAGATTGGTATGTCACACTCTATTAAATAGTTTGAGTCTTAGCTTTTAACACAAATTATATAAATTTACATATTTCACCATTTCCACGAGTATATCAATCCTAACTTCCATTTTCAGACAGTGATATTTGTTTTTTTTTTCCGAAACAGTAACTTATACTTCTTTTATGCAGGCGTTTATGCAATCGTTTTTAAAAACTTTTCTTAATTATTTAAGATTTTCCATACCAATTTTAAATCCCGGGATTCAAAATTTATGAATCCCGTAGTCCTGGAAACGCAACGGAATTGCAATCCCTACCTCAAACATCTCGCTATGGTTTTCGAGCGTTTCCCGATGCAGGTCTCATCATCAACGTTGATAAATGCAACTTTGCTAAAACCAACGTTGACTTCCTTGGATATTTGATTGTTTCAACTGGAATCAAACCCACTTCTGAACGTGGTGACGCTATTACATGTTACAAAGGTCCCGAAACGGTTATGCAACGCCGCCGTTTCCTTGGAATGATAAACTTCTACCGCTGATTCATTCCTCACACTGGTGGCAATCAAACCATTTTTAATGATTTTCTCAAAGGGTCTAAAAAGAATGACCAACGCTTCATTCAATGGTCTAAAGACGCCTTTCAAGCTTTCGATCTTTGCAACTCAGTGAGACAACAACTCTTTCTCATCCCTCACATTTTGCCCAAATTGCCGTAATGGTCGGACGATGCTTCCGACAAGGCAGGCACTGTTGTCCATCAAAAAATTAACGATTGTTGTGCCCCCTTAGTTTCTTTTCTGTACAACTTAACGAGTCGTAACAGAAATCCAGCGCTTATGATCACGAGCTCCTTACATCTTACTCTGCAATTAAACATTTCCGGTGTCTCCTTGTAGGTAGAATCATCAATCTTGTCACCGACCATAAGCCTCTCACCTATGCATTGTCGCAGAACCCTGCCAAAGCAAATCCTCGCCAATTAAGTCATATAGATTTTATCAGTCAATTCTCGACTAATGTTCGCCAAATCTCTGGAATTGATAATGTAGTTGCCGACACACATACTCGTGTTGAGCAAATATCACTTCCAGAAAATATTCCCTACGACGAAATTGCTGAAGCTCAGTTCAATGGTCTCGAACTCAAGGAATTAATTTAGTGGATACTAGTCCCACACTAAAATTCCGTCTAATGCCAGTAATGCTAAGGAAATCTGCTAAAACTCTTGTATGGGATACTTCGACAAGCAATATTCGTACATTTATTCCAAAGCAATTGCGAAAAGCTGTCTTTGACAGTTTTCGTAGTTTTTCTCACACAGGAGTCCACAGTCCTATCAAAATCCTTACTGATAAAGTCATTTGGCCATCCAATAAGCAGGATATACGACAAATGGGACAGAACAACCTGGCTTGAAAGGCCAGGTAGTTCTGTCCCATTACATAAGCTAAAGTCTCTCGCCACACTCAATTTCCTTTAGGCAATTATCCTCAAACTTCTCAGAGATGTTGCGCACTCAAAAAAAAAAACAAAATAAATTTTACAAATTTTTTATAAATATACTTACAACTCACAAATTTTTTGTAAGATTACCATTACCATTATTATAGACTACAAAAAATTATTTGAACAAACAAAAAATTTATTTGATTTACAAATTATTTTTGGATTTGAAGGAAAAAACATGGAGGGGCTGAAATCTCACAGCTCTGAGATATCAAGACTTCGGTCTGAGTTAAGGATTTTGATATAGTTTTCGGCAAAAAACTTTTATGAGGACATGGTTTTTAGTTTTGGACAGCGATGTATATTAAACATAACTCATTGTTAAAGTACAAGTATTTTTTATCTCTGTTTAGAAATTTATTACAAAACTAACACGAAACATCAATAGTCAATACGTTGCCGGAAAATTATAACAGATCATAAATTAACATAATTTAGTGAAAAGATGATACACTCAGCAAACTACTCAAAAACCTCTTCATTTAGCGTTTCGAGAAAATATTACAAAATCACAAATTCAGATTTCTTTCAAAATTCCAAAAATATTGTAAAAATTAAATTAAACTTTTTTCATAATTCTAAAAATATCCCAAAAATTATTACAAAATCAAAGATTAAATTTTTTTTCAAGAATTCTAAAAATATTGCAAAAATTATAACAAAATCAAAAAATGAAACTTTTTTCAAAATTCCAAAAATATTTCAAAAATTAGAATAAAAACAAATATTTAAACTTTTTCTAAATTCCGATAATATCCCAAAAATTCAAACTTTTCCAAAATTCTAAAATTATTCAAAAAATTCTTACAAAATCAAAAATACAAACTTTTCTCAAAATTCCAAAAATTATAATAAAATCAAATATTTAAAATCTCTAAAAATTCTAAATATATTCCAAAAATTGAAATTTTTTCAAAATTCTAAAAATATATATAAAATTCAAAAATTCTATTTTTTTTTCAAAATTCTGAAAAATATTGCAAAAATTATAACAAAATCAATAATTAAAACTTTTTCCAAAATTCTAAAAATATTGCAAAAATTACTACAAAATCAAAAACTTTTTTCAAAATTCCAAAAATATTTCAAAAACTATAACAAATTCAAAAATTTCCATGTCCAATTTCATTTTCAATTACATTTACGTCATAAAAATAGCTACATGTTTTTTCCAAAAACTTAAAAAATAAATGAAATAATTTTTTGACACACTTGACATTATTTTTTTGACAAACTTATAATGCCATAATTCTCAATAATGATAATAAAATGTCATTTCAAACAAATAATTAATTTTATTTTTTTCCAAGAAATTGGTTAAAAAATAAATAAAAATCTTTCTTTTGACACACTTGACAACTTTTTTTTTTAAACAAACTTATAATGCTATTATCTAGTTTATGATCTCACATACCAATCTTTACCATCCAGATCTCTCCACATTCTTTGTTCCTACTCATTATCACTTAAAATGATCGTTTTTTAAGCAAAAAATATGCATATTTCCTTGTTTTGACACACTTGACGATGTTTTGACACACTTCCGGTACAGTTATCGAAAACATCGTCCTTTCGGCTTTTACCATTGAGTGTACCTATTTTTAGAATTCAAAATGTTTCAAATCCCTTCAGCCGTTTTCTAGATTTCGTCGGTTGTGACGGCCGAACGGACGGACGGCCGGCTGGCCGGCAGACAGACATCAGTAGGTCCTGAAACGTCGAGAAATGTCAAAAAAGTGGGGGTAAGAATTTCACTTTTAACTCGTCTTATATAGGTTAATAATACTTATATAGGTCTTTCAGACCGAAATAAAATTATAGTTTTATCACAAAATTTTGTGCGTTGTATATTTATAAAAATTTTGTAAAATTAACTTTTAATTTTTTGAGTGCGAGATTAATATAGACATTACTGGTCCACTCTCTACTTCCGAGGACAAACGCTATTGTGTCACAATTATTGACCTCTATCGAGTAATGGCTTGAAGCCATTCAGATATTACAGCTGAAACAGCAGGATCAGCTCTTTACTCCAATTGGGTTGGAGTACCTTCGGAGTACCTTCAGTAATCATCACTGATCAGGGCTCCTAATTCGAATCCAATCTCTTCAACGAGTTATCAAAACTTATTTGTTTCGAACGTAAACGCACTAGGAGTTCGAACGTTGCACCGCCTCCTTAAATCTTCAATAATGGCTTACGATCGGACCGACTGAACATGAATATTACCAACAATATTGCTTGGTTTACGATCAACTTTCCGTGAAGCCTTCCAATTTTCATCGGTTGAGCTCGTCTACGGACAAGGTACTAACATACGACTCCCCGCAGAATTTTTTGGCCAAAATTCTAACTTCACTCCTTAATCTTATTTCGTTTCTCAACTGAAACAACATTTTACTCACCTTTCATTTTACTCACCTTTTCACACATCTTTCATCTAAAACAGATTATGTTGCGCGGAAACGGTAAGTGCGGGCAGGGATAGGGGATTGGGCTATTATTGAAAATAATTTACATTATTTTACAATAATATTTCAAAAAATATTTTACCGACAGAACAAAACAAAAATCTATCACCTTTTTTTAAACGTTTCTGCACTTTTATTTTAATCAATAATTGCTTGTGTATACTCAACAAAATAATTAAAACTAAAAAAAAATGTTTTATTCATAGCGCCTAAACTAGGATAAGGCCAAAAACTATTAAAAATCAGCATAAGTTGTATTGAATTATATAGGAGAGCTTGATCGGACACTACAGTTAAATTGAAAGAAGAATTATCTTTATGGACCAGATAAAATTTCTAATAAATTCTTCTGTTAACGCGTGCTAGATTGTCTACAAAAAACTTAATGGTATTTGCGTTATACAATTTGGATTTGTCTGTAAAAAGTAAGAAATTATAGAAACCAACGCAACTACGTAATTTTCACTGATGGTCAAGTACACTGTACAACACGTCATACTTACAGCTAATACAAATATATATAGCTACAGCGTGACGATAACGCGAATACATAAAGTTTTCCCCATACAATATCTGCCAACGCGCCTAAATGAATTTTCACTTTAAAAAAAATCTAAATTTGCGACCATCAACAGTTCAAAACGCATGGGGTTGTGGGACTTAGTTCTTAAAAGGTGCCTATGTGTTGTAACACATTTTATAATTCCTACTACCCTGTACCCAACACTTTCTATTAAAAAAAGTAGTAATCGGATGTGTGAATTTTCAACTATTCCACTATTCTTCTTAAGGCAAAGTGGGCAGAGAGTGCGAACAACCATAAAGCAGTGAGCAGTCGATCAATCGATAATAAACAAGTATGTGTTATAACAAAATAAAATACGCGCCTAAAACAAAAACTCAATATCTACTTCAAGTTTTCAACGTACAAACCAAACGATTATAAACAATTTTATCTCCAATTTAAACACATCACATTCACATCACGCTAAGCCTAATTTTTTACGTGTCCAACTACTTAACAACTCGTCATGCATTATTTTGGCTTATTTTGGAAAAAAACAAACAAAGCTAATTTACTTACTTTCTTGTGATTCGACCAGTTTCACTAAAACTAACACGAAAACAAAAAATTTTGACATAATTTTGTTTTTTATTTTAATTACTAGATTTTTAATTTTAATTTTAATTTTATCTATCACAAAAGGCAACAAGTAATATTTTAATTATAACACCAATAATAATATATAAAGTTAGAAAAATATAAATAAATTTTTTTAAAACTAATTAATTAAATTCATAATTAAAAATCTTAAGATCATATCACTTGATAATCAATTTTTTTTAAAAGTAATTACAAACGTAACTTTTTCCAACTATCACTTGATCGAAACAACAAACATTTAAACTTTTATTGATACACATAAATTTCAATTAAAATTATAATTTTTATCTATTTTATAAAAAACCAACAACAAAAACACTAAAAGATCAAATTATAATTTTTTTATCCACTTTTCATTTTGAGCGTTATATCATTTCCAATGTAAGACTTATAACGTCTTTCTTGATAAAATACCGAATTGTAACTAAAAAAAATTAATTTTGGTGTTCTATCTCTTTTGTATTTTTTTTTATTTTTTTATATAAAAATATTCCCGATATAATTTTTTTTAATATGTAGTTGTTGTGCGGACTGCTGTTTCGACTTACGATCAAGTAGTATATTGGATTGATTGATCAAAAAATATTTGCGATGCGTGATTCATAATTTTGTTTTAATTAAACGTTTTGCTTGTGTTTTCTTTAAGAAAAACATAACAAGAAAGTTAACATGAATGGAAAACTGATATTGAAAAACTGGAATTTTTTTTGCTTGCCGTTTTAAAATTGTGTAATAGTTTTTGGTTTTGGTGTTTCCAAGAAATAATTATTAATCAACTTAGACATTTTAAACTAAATCTTGATATTTACATTTTTATGACATATGTATATCATTCGTTTAATTAAGAATGAAGAAAAATGAGTTGCCATTTTTTGAGAGGAAGAAACAGAGAAAGTTTAATTTGTTTAATTTTAATTCTGTAAGATTTTTAAATTGTCTGATTTAATTGGTATTTCCCCGCAAAGCCGGTCTTTTTTGCGATGGATGATGCATGCCTTATCGGTTGATCTGGTTTATTAAAAGAATAAGATATTTACAAATGTATCGGAATGTAGTGTATAAATTATATCTACATGTTAGAATGGATGGTAACTTGGTTAGTAGCAAATGTCGAATCCATATCAATGCCACATAAGTCATGTAACGTTACCAAAAAATTCTGATTACAGCCGATGAAGAACATGCCGGCGAGTATTATCACAACACAAACAAGTTATTCTGGTTGTTACAGTCGATCTGCTGCCATGGTTTCGGAATAAACCAACAATAACCTTGGCCACTGAAACGCCTTGGAACACCAGACGATCTTCAACACCAAACAAGTCAAGCAAATGTTAGTAATAGTACAGCACTTATTTTTTTTTTTATTAGTTAGACATGTTTAGCACACTAAATATGAAATATTCATTATTCAGACTCTTTGAATATCCGAAGATACCATGTCAACTATAAAGGAAGGAGATGAGCAAAATGGAAGGAATGGGGATATAGGGATAACTACTAATTGTTTTAAATGATTATGGATATTTTCTTTAAATGCCTGAGGGGAAAATTCATCGGGAAATACAGAGGAAGGCATTGAGTTCCACAATTTGGCCACTCTATTAAAATAGTCGTTCTAGAAGGACACAGTTCTACAACGAGGTATTTGTACAACAAATGGATGCGATAACTCAGCAGCTCTTGTTTGTCGATTATACTGCGCACACGATGGAAGGATATTTTGAATTTCCTTATGGGAGAATTCGCTAAAGTTATATTTATAGTAGATTGACAATTCAGCCACATTTGAGGAGATCCACACCAAAACACTACATTTCCATTATTACATTTTTTAACGCAGTTCAAGAAAATTTGATTACGCAATTACACTGATTACATTATGTCTAAAGCAAGCTCTATTCTACAAAGGGGAAAAACAGTTCTACTTTAAGCATAGATAAATTTTTGAGTTTTCGATCGAATTCAGAAATTCTAGCCGATCTAAGTACACAATTTATTTTTTTAAGAAAATGGAAATGTAGCGTTTTGGTGTGAACCTCCACATTTGTTCTGTGCTGGAGTGAATCAAGCTGGTCCGTTAGTTTGGTATTACCAATCAACCGTATTGCTTTTCTCTGTACAGAGTCTAGACATTTTATTGTTGACTGACAAGCACCTCCCCAAACATGACAGCAGTACTCCATAAAGGACTTGAAGATTAGCAAAATTTGCTCGGGATTGAAATACTTTTTAAATCGTTATTTTAAATATCCACTCCAAGAAGTCTAACTAATTCAACCTCACGCAATTCCTCATGGTTGTTTTAATAGGGAAAATTTTATGTCGCTCTATTCGTGAAAGACGGCATAGTTTGGTTTTGGTTGGGTTAAATGAAACAAGATTACGATCACCCCATTCCATTATACGCTCCAGATCTTTGTTGATAGAATCAATTAGCAGCTCTCTATCAGTGGTAACTGCAGTATGAGACCAAGATTTAGGAGATGCATGTGATGCATGCAATGTGCTGTCATCAGCAAAACTATGGATTGGGTGCACTGTGGAAATAAGTAAGTCATTAATGTATAGAAGAAACAAGGTTGGTGAGAGTGCAGAACCTTGGGGAATCCCAGCATTGGTTGTGAAAATATTGGATGTGATACCATCTAAATTAACATGAAATTGGCGACCTGTAAGAAAACTATGAATCCATGAGACAGTAAGATGGTCTATGCCGTAAGATTTTAATTTAGCTATGAGCTTTTTATGCCACACTTTATCAAATGCTTTAGAAATGTCAAGTGAAATACTGAATGTTTCACCATGGTTTTCCAGCGATTTGTTCTAGAGATGGGATACCTAGGCTAACAGATCACCTGTTGCATGACTTCTACGAAAACCATACTGTTTATCATCAATAATTCGCGACATTTCCAAATAATCTATTAAATTGTAGTTAACATATTTTTCAAATATTTTAGCCAAAACCGGCAGGCAGAATTGCAATTGGTCTATATAATTGTTAGGGTCTATCTTACTGCCTTTCTTTGATATGGGTTGAACGCTGGTCAGCTTCCAAGGCACCATAGCAATTTATATGCGCTATGGGTTTCAGGTGTTTTATTAGCAATATATGTCTTAAATGCTTTGCGTTTATTCCTCACTGCCTCATCAACATCCCGCGTGAACCAAGGCTCAGTTTTAGGAGTGATTAATCGATTTGGAATAAACCGCCGCATTCCGTCTTTTATGATTTCGGACATTCTTATTGCCGATGTGCTAGGATCTTGCTCAACACAACAAATAGTTTTCCAAGTTGTTTCATCATAAAAGTTTCTCAGTCCCTTCCAGTTGGCGCGTTTATAGTTCCAAACGCGACGAGGATTTGCTTTAATTTGTGTCGGTGATGTAAATTGCACTATTGATGATATTAGTAGATGGTCCGATGTTCCGAGGGGTTGTTCAACTTTTGTCTTCGTAGTATCTGGTTCGTTTGTCAAAAACAGATCCAGCAAATTATTGTTATGATGTGAATTGTCTGAGATTCTAGTGGGACACTCTATCATTTGCGTCAAATCGTGATAATCTGCGAGTATCAGTTCGGCTTGTCTTCCTACGTCGTCAGTGTGCGATGGATACTTAAGCCATTCTTTATTATGAATATTAAAGTCTCCAAGAATGACCATGTCTTGCTTTGGGGTAGTCCGTTGTAATTTTTTCTAGATTAGCCGATATATGATCGAAAAACGGACATCCTGGGTGGAATTTGGGGATCTGTATAATCCTATTATAAACATAGTTTCATCAACACCTGAGATCTTCAGTGCTACAAAATTATGGTGCTTAGAGTTCAACTCGTAGGCCTTAATTCTTATACATGAAAGTGAATTTCGGACAAATACACAGACACCATGCTTGTTATAAAAGGAATGTTCCAATTCGTAACTAGGTATCCGGTATTTATCGAGATCCCATTTCGATGCTTTGCCACTGACAATTGTTTCGGTAAGAAACAATATGTCAGGTTTATTTTGTAGTGATGAACCTCGTTTAGATTCGAATTGAGACCTCTTATGCTGGTGAAGTCAATGCCAAGCTGTTGGTTCACTCTGCTGCCATTTTGTTGAGACAAAGACTTACCCTATGACATTGCAGGTATAGATACTGAAATTCAGCACTACACAGTACAAAAGAACCTGGGTATCTCTGTCACAAAAACACGATAGCAGGTTTCATGCAACAGTTGCACGATAAGGGAAAAGCAAAAAAAATAGGGACACAAAAGACACTAACAAAATTGAAGAGCACAAATAAAGGGTTAAATTCGACATTCCTACTAACACTAAAACGAAATTTTACATTTCTTGTTACCAGGCAATACAAAACAAATTTATGCTTTAAAATAATAAATAAATTTATTACATCAAAGCAATAAAAGATAAAATTTTACCTGCCTACCCCCTGGTAACAGTAAATATAAAATACCAAATACATTTTTAATAAAGAACAATCTCACCAATTATATAATTGTACGCCTCCGCTATGGGTTTCAGGTGTTTTATTAGCAATATATGTCTTAAATGCTTTGCGTTTATTCCTCACTGCCTCATCAACATCCCGCGTGAACCAAGGCTCAGTTTTAGGAGTGATTAATCGATTTGGAATAAACCGCCGCATTCCGTCTTTTATGATTTCGGACATTCTTATTGCCGATGTGCTAGGATCTTGCTCAACACAACAAATAGTTTTCCAAGTTGTTTCATCAAAAAAGTTTCTCAGTCCCTTCCAGTTGGCGCGTTTATAGTTCCAAACGCGACGAGGATTTGCTTTAATTTGTGTTGGTGATGTAAATTGCACTATTGATGATATTAGTAGATGGTCCGATGTTCCGAGGGGTTGTTCAACTTTTGTCTTCGTAGTATCTGGTTCGTTTGTCAAAAACAGATCCAGCAAATTATTGTTATGATGTGAATTGTCTGAGATTCTAGTGGGACACTCTATCATTTGCGTCAAATCGTGATAATCTGCGAGTATCAGTTCGGCTTGTCTTCCTACGTCGTCAGTGTGCGATGGATACTTAAGCCATTCTTTATTATGAATATTAAAGTCTCCAAGAATGACCATGTCTTGCTTTGGGGTAGTCCGTTGTAATTTTTTCTAGATTAGCCGATATATGATCGAAAAACGGACATCCTGGGTGGAATTTGGGGATCTGTATAATCCTATTATAAACATAGTTTCATCAACACCTGAGATCTTCAGTGCTACAAAATTAGGGTGCTTAGAGTTCAACTCGTAGGCCTTAATTCTTATACATGAAAGTGAATTTCGGACAAATACACAGACACCATGCTTGTTATAAAAGGAATGTTCCAATTCGTAACTAGGTATCCGGTATTTATCGAGATCCCATTTCGATGCTTTGCCACTGACAATTGTTTCGGTAAGAAACAATATGTCAGGTTTATTTTGTAGTGATGAACCTCGTTTAGATTCGAATTGAGACCTCTTATGCTGGTGAAGTCAATGCCAAGCTGTTGGTTCACTCTGCTGCCATTTTGTTGAGACAAAGACTTACCCTATGACATTGCAGGTATAGATACTGAAATTCAGCACTACACAGTACAAAAGAACCTGGGTATCTCTGTCACAAAAACACGATAGCAGGTTTCATGCAACAGTTGCACGATAAGGGAAAAGCAAAATAAATAGGGACACAAAAGACACTAACAAAATTGAAGAGCACAAATAAAGGGTTAAATTCGACATTCCTACTAACACTAAAACGAAATTTTACATTTCTTGTTACCAGGCAATACAAAACAAATTTATGCTTTAAAATAATAAATAAATTTATTACATCAAAGCAATAAAAGATAAAATTTTACCTGCCTACCCCCTGGTAACAGTAAATATAAAATACCAAATACATTTTTAATAAAGAACAATCTCACCAATTATATAATTGTACGCCTCCGTTCTTCACCACTTTTATTTTCATAAACGCCAATACAAACACTAACACACACTAATTTTTTTATTTTCGATTATTTTTGTTTTCCTTTAAAATTTAGGAGACAACCTTCTTCGTCTGACTTTGGTTGATGAATGATATTATATTGTCGGGCTACTTAAAATCGAAGTATTGGTATAATAGACCGTTTGCCTGTATCGATACTGAATTATCAAAATGCCGTAGATGAATAGATGGAAGATAACGATATATTTGCCTTCGGGAATATCTTATGTGAACTTCAAACGATTCGCGAGCATATCGAAAGTACGAGTTACATACCAGGCTGTTACTCAGATCTACAATCTCAACATGAGGTGACTTCGTGCACTCAACGCTGTCTGGTAGATCGAAAACCTAGATAATTTTTGTCAAAGGTTCAAGATACTTAAGAGGTTTAAAACTTTCGAATAGGCAAATTCAATTCCGTGTAGTGAAATTAGGAAACATTTCATTTTTATTACAAAATACTGAAGGAAGGAACTCAAACAGTTAATAATTTAAAAACAGATACCTATTTATTCTGAATGGAATGGAAAAATGAGAAAACATTTATATAAAAATCAAAAAAAGAAGAAAGAACACTGAAAGTTTGTTCTGCTTAAAATAAGTTCAAAATCAGTTCAAAAAAATGATCGATTTAAAATGAACAACATCACAAGTACGTTTAATAGATTTAGATTAGAAAGGTTTGGACATGTCGCACGAGGCAGAACTTGTCCTGGCACGCAGACTATACGGTCCATAGCGCCGTGTCCGAGTTTGGCCTCATAACAACAATTCCATAAACCTTTCTGTAAGTTTAATGAAATCTAAAACCAACTGTATTAGCGACAGTTTGATTGTGCCAGCCTCTACAGTTTCAGAGCCAAAAGTCCTAGCTCAGACAGTAGAAAAGGCTGGACATACACACAAAAAGTGCTCCTCCTCCTCCTCCTCTTCAAGACAACACCCACACACAGTACTTTCACAAAGTCACATGGTAAAAAGGTGTTTATTTAGATGTCCATGTTCTGTAAGGACACCGACCACAGTTTTGAGAGTTTTCCTCTTCAAACTAAAAAGAAAATTAACATTTTTATCTGAAATTCTAAAAACCATCTTATTTTGTCTGCCTGTTGATGACGCATTCCACAAGGCCTTCATCTTGGGGTCGGCAGTCACCTTTAATAGTGACTTCAAGACAAATTGATATTGTTGTGTTGCGCTATCCTACCAAGATTTTTCCTACACTCATTGAAGAGTTTGGACGTAGTCGCCGGGCTTACCAGAGTTTTGATAGCTGTTTGGCTATCCGAACAGATGCAGATTTTTTTCTCTTGCAGACGCAGACGAGTTATTGCGTGTATTCATTGATAGCATACACCTCCGCTTGAATAACGGTACAAAACCGTCCAAGCCGAAATTTCTTGCTTTTTATGACATTATCTGCTTCCAGGTACACGCCAGCTCCTGCATTTCCATTCAATAGTGAGCCATTTCTGTATAGAAACCATAAATCTCGCTGGAAGGCCATTCGGACCAAGTTCCCTCACATTCTTCTCAAGAAGAGATGACCAGTTTAGCGGGCTTCTCAAAGTTGTATACTTTGTTTATGACGTCACTATGCATATCTATTTCCGGACAATCTGTCCGTAGTCTATCAAGTATGTGACCATGACCGCATGTTTTCCCTCTGTTTACCCACGTTGCTGCCACATGCAGTCTGTAGACAGCTCTTTTAGCCATGTACTCTACATGTAGATGTAAAGGAGCCAGACCCAACATGGCTTCCAACGACAGTGTTGGTGTAGTGCGCATTGAGCCACTAATACCTACACATGCCATTCTCTATATTTTATTTAATCTAGCACGGACGGTTTGTTGCTCCATCTTTGGCCACCAGACAACACATGCAAAAACAAATGTTGGTTTGATTATTGCTGTGTATATCCATAGAATAATTTTGGGACTAAGGCCCCAATAACGACTAAAGGACCGACCGCATTGCCAACAAAAAATGACAGCCTTATCAATCTTTTTTTTATTAAATGAGGATTCCGATTTAACCTTTTGTCGAGAATAATGCCTAGAAACTTAACCTCATCTGAGTAGTCTAACTGCATACTGAAAAGATACAGACTTGGTGTTGCAGGCACTTTTCTCTTGTTGGTAAATAAGACTACCTGTGATTTGGAAGAATGGACTGAAAGTCTTTGCTCCCAACACCAACGACCTTCAGTGAATTTTGCATCAGATCCACCAAAGTGCGAAGGTCTTTCCCAATTACCAGTATTGCAATATCATCAGCGTAGTCCTTAAAATAGGGTCCCGATTGATTCAGTCTCTTCAGAAGACTATCAACTACCAAGTTCCACAGAAGAGCTCAACTAAACACAATCCAATTTGAGATCGTGCTACTAATTCCATGTAGCGATGCCGCAGTCCTGATTGATTCGAAGGTAGTATTATCAAAAGCACCTTCTATATCTAAAAAACACCCAAACCGAATTATTTGGCATCAAGCGCTCTTTCAATTTTAGTCACCAAATGATGCGCAGCTGTTCCTACCGATTTCCCAATCTGGTATGCATGCTGTATCTTCCACAGATTCCGTATACTTACCATTTGGCATAAGCAGTAAGCTCAGTTGGTGTTTGGGCTCTTTTGAGAGTGCTTTGTGAAGCCTAGCTGCCACAGGATACCTTTCAATTGATTCACAAATTTCCTTTCAAGCACTCTCTCTAGCGAGACTCTCTCTATTCGAATACTGTATTTATATTCCCTCCAACTATCACAATAAATGATCCAGTCATCGGTATTATTTGTTTGCTTGACTTTCCTTCAAAGTACGTTTAGTAAATACAAATTGAAAATGCAACCGCTTTTCGAAGAAATAAATAAGTTTATCTTTTTATTTGGAGGGCAACAAATCGTTTCGCACAACAATTTTAGTTGAACGAGCTGCAATTGAAGTATGGGAACTCCAATTTAGTTTATTGCCTATAAACTAAATTGCAGTTGCCATACTTCAATTGCAGGTCGTTCAATTAAAATTGTTGTGCAAAACGATTTGTTGCGCACCAAATAAAAAGAAAAAACCTATTTGCCCAATAGGTATAGGAAACGAAGAAGTGATGTGTTGCACTGCATAAAAGTGTGGACAGACTCAATGATTGCTTTTTGTTTGGAACGAATGACCGATACAAAAACAAAACGACCGATCTGAAAACAAAACTGATTCGTTTATGAAAAAATCATTGCTTATAAAATAAAGAACGAGCTGTTTAGTATTTTTCAGACTCAGCAGAAAAACAACATTTATGGTTCAATTTTTTTGTGGATTATTGTTCATGTTTATTGGTAGTATGATATAGAACTAATTTCATTTTGTTTGAAATATTTGTTTCAAAGTTACGAACATTACCTACTTTCACCCCTTGCAGCGCATACCTTTTAAAAACGAAAGACCAGAAAGAAATTTAATTTATGCTGTCTTGTAGTTCTTAAAATTTCCAACAGAATAGGTTTCAGAGGACCCGCTATGTAGCTGAAAAATTAAGGGAAATATCGATACAAAACCGATCACTTTTTTCACATTTCGACGCACGTACATTGGAGCACTGATGTATGCACATTACGGAATTTTTTTTGAGTTTTTGCGCAGGGTGGGTACGATCTTTGAATGCAATGCTGCAATATAGAAAGCAAGAGAGTATGTGAAGAAAAAGACAGCTCGGCTCGGCAACAGGCTTATCATACCCGTATAGACCAAATATAACAATTTGTTCATATATCTGTAAATCGTTAATATCACAATCAGATAATTTTTCGTTTGGAGCTTCCAATAAACTCTTTGCTATGTTTTCATCAGTCACACCAGCTACTGTTCCGATACGATCATCAACATTTAAAAATTGTTTGAGTGTTGTTGACTCAAAATTATTGATGGTAGCTTGGTTCATTGGATGTTTTGGAGAGTTTACTAGATCCTGAATTATTAATCACTCTTTATAGTGTATGGGAACATTTTTAAGAGGAACATTTTTTAGAGTTCATTATTTTGATCCATTTTGTAACGGTTTTCTCTACTTTGTGTAATTTACCACATCTAGGCGTTTCTCAGAATTCAGAAAGTGCAAAATTAATAGGCGTTTCACCGCCATCTTTTCACCGTATGTGACACAGTTTCGGCATTTTATAATAAGGGTAAAAAAAATTGTTCGATCTATAACACTAGAGATATTTTACAAAAATACCGCTGAATTAGAAGAAATTTTGAAAGGTGGTAGGTACTGTGTTACTGTTATATGATATGCAACTAAAGTTCAAAGAATTCGGAGGATCCTTACTATTTTTACCGCCCATAATTTTTACTGGACTAATATTGACATTTTTAGTTTGCAAGTTTTCAATTATTTGACATTGCTTAGTAACAAAAATTACACTGATTAGTTTTTTATGTATTTTACATGAAATTTTTTAATTTTAATTTAAAAATAGAATTTTCAAGGATGGCTAAATCCAAAAGTGTCTATTTTACTTTTTTTTTGTTTTTTGTTACTATAAATATTCAAACGGGTTGGTCTCATCAACGGAACAAAACGTCAGTATGTTTAACTTTAGTATGTTTTGGGTAAATGACTAAATCTTTAGAAAACCAAAAAAAATTAAAGAATTTCGTGTAAAATACGCAAAAAAAATATTAGTGTAATTTTTTTTATTAAGCCTAATTTAATACCCTTTAAACAAAAAAGTCGGACAAGTGCGAATAAAATTCGCTCGCCAAGGGTTTCGTTCGTTGTAAAAGAACACAATATCAAAAATAATTGAAAAAAAGTTGTGTTGTAAACTCTTTATATTGCCAGATCATAGACGCATAACAAAATAATGTTTAATCGTAAACGTCAATAGTAACTGTCAATTACATCTACATTGATCAAAAATGACACAAAAAATGTTCCTTGAGGCTAAATCTTATCCACAGCTGTTTTTGTTAACTAAAGAAAGATTCAACCAGCTTGTAAATGGTTTAAATTCGAAATATTTTTGCTGTAAATCAGCGTTGAAATTTAAGGCACACCCGTCCCTGAAAACAAAAAATTTTAACTTTATTTAAATTTTAACTTCATTTAAATTTTAACATTTTTTTTTAAATAGTTCTATCATTACTTTAAAATATATCAAATTTACAAAGAAACGTTAATTCGTGTTCTTGAGATATTTAATTTTAAAGATTTTTGTCCGACTAAAATTCGAATTTTTCATCATTTTTTCGAACTTCAGTTGTTAAAATTTTTTGTTGATAAAAATTTTGATCAAAATGATTTTGATTTTGCAGTAGTATCCCAACAAACATAAATTCTGTTGTACGAGAAAAAGTATAAAAAAAAATTTAACCAGAAGTGGCAAACAGGAAGTTGGGATGCAGAACTGTTGTGAACCGTACTAAATTTTGTACTTAATTTTGTACGAAGTTTCATCCAATTCGATTATCAGATACGTTATTAAGCTTCCAAAAACCAGGTGCTCGGCGGACCCCCTACCACTTTGTTCACTATCGCTAAAGAACTAATCAGTTCCTTGCCATACATATTTGCATCTTTTTCCAAAGTGTAATCAAAATTCATTCACCAACGAATGTTGTATGCTCCCAACAAACATTGAAATAATAAACAGGTGTTCGGGAGGCCTCCCACCACCTATCCCAATATTGTCGAAAAACTAATCAGTTCTTTTTCATTAAAGTCTCCATCGTTTTTCAAAGTTTCATTAAAATTGATTAATGAATGAAGCCTGTATGCTCCCAACAAACTTTAAAAACAAAGTGTGAAAAGACAGCATTTGTATGGTCCGCCACTTTGATCAATGTGTCCCAAAAGATGATAAATATCTTCTCACATTAAGTGGAACCTTTTTCATAAGTTTCATCATAATCACTTCATTATTGTAGGCTGTAGTGTGCATAAAGACACTGAAAAAACTTCGAAAAAGTACAAAAAAAATTTGTTTACTGGAAGTGAAAAATTGGAAGTTGGGATGCAGAACTGTTGTGAACCGTACTAAATGCTTATGTACCAAGTTTCATCCAATTCGATTATCAGGTACAGATGTTATTGCGCTTTCAAAAAACATATGCTCGGGGGACCCCCCACCACTTTGTTCACTATCGCTCAAAAACTAATCAGTTGTTTGCCATACATATTTGCATCTTTTTCCAAAGTGTCATCAAAATTCATTCACGAACGAATGTTGTATGCCCCCAACAAACATAAAAAACATAGTGTAAAAAACCACCAGTTGTATGGTGGCCGCCAAACCTTTTATCCAATGTACTCCAAAAGCTGATAAAATCTTTCTTATGTTACTTGAAAGATTTTACCAACGTTTCATGACAATCGATCGGTAACTGTAGGCTACAGTAGGGGAAAACACCTGAAAAAAAACTTTTTAACCGGAAGTGACAAACCGGAAGATGGTATGCAGAAATATTTGAAACAATACTAAAACCTTTTATACCAAGTTTTCATTAGATCATAAGCCGGGATTAGAAGTTATTCAAGATTTAAACTTAGAGGTGCCCGGGAGACTCCCGCCATTTTGTCCAATTTTGAAATGAATCTAGATCTACCATTTTCAAGTGAACCTGTATCATTTGCCGAAGTTTTATCAAGATCATATGAAGAAAGGTCATCCACCTACCCACCAAGGTTTATTTTGTCCACCCATATTATACTTATATGCCAAGTTTAAGGAAAATCAGAAATGGTCATGTTTTCACAATTCGGTCTAGCTAGAACACGTTTTTCTTCTATAGCACCATTTTGAAATATAAAACACAAATTTAAAAAATATTGAACGCCATTTTGAAATATAAAATTCCATATTAAAAAAATTTAGTCAAAAAACTAATCCGTTTTTTTACATATGGCAAGGTTCACAGTTTTTTGCATTTGGCGTCAGTCACTCAGGCTATGAATATTGAGAGTTTAAAGAGAGAAAGAAGAGAGAATTTAAATAAGCTTATAGCTCTTAAAAAACCTACAAAATGGGTTTTTTAAGGACACGATAGCTTCAAAAATAAGCGAGTTATGGGTAAAAAACCATTCACATAGTTTTGCATATATGAGAGCACGTTTATTGGTATTGATATTAATAATACTATAGAATATGCAAAGATGAAATCTATAAATATATAAATAAATATATATTATCACATATAGAAAAATTCGGATTCATACAATATTTAAATTTTAAATGCATTTGTTTTCTGCGTTGAAACTTTCAATTTTGGAGTTTGACGAATTAGAACCATCCGTGAAAACCGTCTAAAAACGTGTTTTCTTTTTGGTTGAAAAATTTAAATGTTTATATGCAAATCGGTGCTGTTTGAATAAGAATTATACAGTTTCCCCGTATTTTCCGTTGAATGACTGGGCTATATGTATAGCAGTCTATTTTGAAAATCATTTGCAAGAATTTATCATACATTTACTTATAAATTTGCTTATACCGTTTAGTATTTTAACTATGTTTAAAACTAATTACTTCTACACAGTAATTGAAACGTTAATCTCATGCAAATATTTTAAGAAGTATGTGGTCATTTCGTCTTTACATTTTTAATTATCATGTCCAGGTCACCAATTTATAAATAAATGATTTCGTTTTTGATTTTTATTAACAGTTTTATTTCGTCATTCATTTATTTTGATTATTATGTATTGTAATTACCTGGAAAAAAAATCACACGAAAAATGCAGGGTAGGTGAGTGGATGTTTATGTGACGGTCCGTATTACAGTTTGCAGTTATTGAGCGATTACGACAAATTTTTGTACCAGGGTTCAGATTTTTAAAACCGAATCTATTTTAAACAAAATTGAAGGTCTGAAACCTTTATTGATAAAACTTACATAAAACTAAACTACGGATAGGTGGTCAAAAAGCTTTTATAATCGGCATCAAAGCTTTTATAATTGTTTTTAAACTTTTGAAAAATTAATATATTCCCAAATTAATATAACATGTTTTTAGTGGTTGGCAATAATTACAAAAAGTTACATTCAACTAGCCGTGCAAATGCACAAAGTAAAGAAAATGCAAAGATAAAGCAGGTAGACGCCAGGTTGTCAAATGATTTAGAATCAAGCTGCAGCCCTACTTAAGTAAACTGATAACTGTTGGAGCAAAAGCTGAGTAAAAGTGGTTGTTTCGGTTTTCTTAAAATTTAGGACGGAAGCAATAATAATTTCAAATAACCAATTTTCCATAATATAACCTAGCATCCATTAAACCTTCGTTTTTTTTAATTTAAAGCTGAAAATTTATAAAAGGTAAGATAAGATGGCTGTATATAGTAGGAATTTAGCGAGCTCACTTCATCGTTTAATCCTATGTTTATACTTTGTTGTGAATTAATTGAACACAATCTAATCCTGCAAGTGATTCGTTCCTGCATTTTTAATCCTGTAAGTGATCTGTCTGCTCGTTCATATGTTGGACAAAACACGAAAACTAATACACTGTTTTCTAAAACTAATTTCAGTTTTTTTTATTTTATCAGGTTAATGCTGTAGTCTGAATAGCTTTTGTGCCCGATCACTGAATTGTAGCTGTGTGAAAAAATCGTTTCGCTTTGCATGAAAATCACCATCAATCTCCAGCAGAAATTGTTCATACCATATAAAATAACTCCACTAGTTTGACAGCAATTTGTGTCGTCGCACCGGGATTTCCCTTGTTTTGTTAACGGTCGACCGGACGGAGAACGAAAGCATACGAGCGGAGTTTTACATTACCTTTTAAGTCAGATCAATTGATTGTAGATGTGTCATACATAAATGAGCATGTTTGTCTACATTTTGAAACCATTTTGACGCTACACCGCTCAAAATTCCTTGTGCCGACAATGTTTATGACCTCTACCGTTATACCGTAAAATAAATACATAATTTTCAACGTAAGTCCATCATTCATCACGCCAAGATCGGTTTTATTGTCACTCTATCTAACCATTCCCATGAAATCAAAATTCATAGAGAAACAATCAAAAACATTCGCAAATTATAATTGACCCAAAATAATTTTAATTGTTGTATTGATGAAATTTTTTTTGTAGTAAACAAAACGTTAGACACACTTTAGATTAGATGAACTGATAACGATTAAAATCAATTATATGTAAAATCAAAAACATATTTGATAAATTTTACGTTTTACGAATAATTAATAAATTATATTATTCGCAACTTGTGGTTTTATTAATTGATTATTTTTTTATTATTATGAAACTGGTTATTACTTTTGTTGAATATAGATAATATCAAATGTTGCTCTATTCTCACCGGAAATTGATTAAAACTACAAATTAGTCACATTTTCACAAACTCTCCAAATTTTTGGACTTTGGTAATATTTCAGTTTTTTACTTCACAATATATAAAATATGATACACATCATTTTCCTAAAACAAACATAAGGTCTATAATTAAATAAACAAACATATCGTTATCATTTATTTACGAAGAATACTGAAGTTTTTGTGATAACAAGTTTTCTATTCAACAAAAACCGTATAAGGGATAGTATTTTCTAATTAACATACATACAGACTAAAAATGTATGAGGTAACGCAGGTTACTTCTGACATAAGTTCATTATCACCTGGTTTAAGATAAGCTCATGCACACAAATACAGAGAGAAGTGCCATATAACACCTTATTTAAAAACAATTCTAATGCGAAATTAATTAAACATAAATGATTTGTAATTTCAGAAATTATTGGCGCCTAAATAACTTTTCATAGAAAAATCTTAATTATTTTTTAATTCCAAACATAGTTTAAAGTGCAAAATGTGGAAATTTATGATGATCGACGATCGTCCAAAAGTTATTCGATTTCAAAATTTGATTATTCTATTTTTGATACAAGCGATTATTTCAATACAAAATGGTTTCTATCTAAATGTTGCCAGAAATATTTTGAGGCATGGTCATATCTTTTAAATTTGATCCACGAGTGTGACAACACCGCTTACGCCAGTGCCTGATATTAACAAATGAGCTAGCGAGAGATATCACATGCCACTGGCAATAGGAGTTAGATGTCAATAGCCAAGGTGATATTTCAATCAATAGATCAATCCTATTCATGCAACAGTAAAACCATCAATCTTGGTTATGGATATATTTCTTGATGATGCCACTCATGTTGTTTACGCGAAGAAATTCGTTCAAATTCAGCCTCATTATAACTCTATATCTAGGCTTTGATCGTTCTTTCAAATTAAATTAACAAAAAATATAAAAATAAAAAAAAAATATTCGTCAATCAACATACTTAGAACGCATGTTGTTGTGTGACTTTGGTCTTTAAAGTTTTTTATGTGTTGTTGTGACGCATATTGTGTTTCCTACTGCAAACCACATTTTATTAAAAAAAATTCAATTCAAATTGACATTCGAAACTGACATTCTGTAGGAGTTTAATTTACGTACAGTGTAAACTTATATTACCATTAGAATATGCATCTTCTAGCATAAAATTCAGTTTAAGTCAATCGCTCCGTAATTCCCTCGATTGGAAAGCGGTTTACATAAAATCGATCTAACAACAAAATTTCAAACGTATTTTTTTGCATAATGCATATGTAGTGTTAGTTTATAAATATTTATTTTGAGGAAGTACAGTGTATAAAAATTCAACATTTTGATACGATATTTCGTTGAATTAATGTCTCCAATCGTAGACACAAACCAAAACGATTTAAGCTGATGAGTGACGACATAAACTAATTAATTATATAAACATTGTACTGAATATAAATATGTATTGAATCGTAGCACACAATTAAAATGTAGGACAATTGCGAATAAAATTTGCTCGCCGAGGGTTCTGTGGACGAAGAATAACAAAATATGAAAAACGATTGTCATAATTAATAATAAAAAAGTCGTATTGCAAAGTCTTTTTATTGTCGGACCACCACAGCATAGACAAATAATAATATTAATATATTATTATTTGTCATATATAATCAAATATAATATTTTTATTTGTCTATGACCATAGGCATATAAAATTGAATTTTTTCTCGTAAATATCAATAGTAATTGATAATTGATCGAAATGATAGAAAAAATGTTACATCGGTTGAAATTTTATTCAAAAATTAAAAAATACAGAAATATAATTAGGTGACACTTCGCTATAGTTTTCGTTCAGAGTTTACCAAAATTCCTTTTTCTGTGAATTTTTTCTGTCAATTAAGCTCGAAACCCAAGGGCAGAGATATTAATTCAAAAACTGTGCACTGCAAAATTCTAAAAAAAACTAGTGGGCTTGGGTGTGACCATTAAGGCCACGCCAAGAACTTCCCGTAAGATTAAAGTTACTGTATATAAGGTATACTAAAATATCAAACATAAAAAAAATAATACAATATAATTGTCCAAAAATATGTTTTATAGAACATAAATACAAATAAACGAAAAATTACAAAACAAATATTAAAACAAATTTGAAAAAAAAGTCAACAAAAAGTGAATTAGGCTCAATTAGGGTTTTTAAGACCTAAAATACGTAAAATTAAGATTTATTTATTATACAACACATCAATTGTAATGATTTTTTAAATAGAATTTGAATGTGTACGTGCAGTGTGTAATCATATTTAAATTTAATATTATACTGACACTCAGACTGGAAACTAAGATAGGTTGCCTAAACCGACTCAGAAGGTATTGAAAGGTGAAGATATCATTAATATGTCAATATCATGATCTCCAACAGTCCAACACAATAACCAAACCAATCAGTAAGATAAAAGGTCATCATTTGTTTGATGAACACTAACCATTGATCCACTATATACACCTCGAAAGCAAAGTTGTTCTGTCTCATGCTAACCGAAATATTTAACCAAAGATTCGTCAAAAACACTTCATAGCTGTGGCTGTTGTTGTGATATATTTAAAAATATTCTTTTAAAAGTTAAAAGCTTAAAAGCTATTTAACCGAAAGTGACAAACCGGAAGTTGCTAAATTACTATGAACATTACAAAAACCTTATGCTCTAAGTTTCAACAAAATTGAATGTCAAGACTGAGTGTTATTGAAGTTTAAAAAAACCAGTTATTCAACGATCCACAGACATTTTCCTAGACTTGCTTGCCAAATTTTGAAAATAGCTCATATTTTCCATATTCAAATAAACCCGGATGCGTATGCAGCTCATTTTAATTGAAAAGTTTCATCAAGATGTCATGGATTTGGGTAACGAAAATAACATGTAGATTTATCACATTTTCTTAAAATTCAAAAGCTTGCAATTGTTTATACAAATCTGCAATTGTTTATACAAATCTCATTATAAGTTACTAACATGATGACAAACAATATGGAAGCTTCATGACCTTGATAAAATTATTTAATCTCATTGTATTTGCAAGAGATGATTTTCAGTTTTTTGGAAACCACTAAAACACAAATGATTTAATTTCGCTATAAAAGGACTGGACTCTAAGTTACGCCAAGATACATCGATTGCGATCATTTTCGTTCAAATTGAGCCATCCCTTGTCGAGAAAGCGTTGGGCAAAAATTAATCCACATACAGCGATGCATACACATACACACACACAAACACATACTGCCAGTTGAAAATAGTCCAAACAGCTTCAGGAGGTAACAGCTCGTGAAGCTAAAAAAAATATTAAGCTAGTAGGGTAGGGTGTGACCATAGCGGCCACGCCAAAAAGTTCCCGTTAAGTTAAATAGGAAACATAAAGGTATTTTCTTAAAACTTTAATAAATTGAAATTCTCTTTCTAAGACTTGCAATTAATCCTCATTTCATCTTTTGGTTACACTGGAAAGAAGATTTTCATTGCAGCATATATTTAAAACTGGCGGTGAAGTCTACGTAAAGTCTACTTTGTCACCGTTGCTAAAAATTTTTCGATTTTTCTCAAACAATATCACCATTTTTTTACATAATATAAATAAAAAATTTATTTATATAAAATTCCGCTAAGAAATACCGAAAACCGAAAGAATACCGAAATATGATTGTTGTTTAAGGATGAAAAATATTTATCATTTAATAAATGTTTTTAATTTTCGATTGGTTCAACAGTTATCGAAATTTATTTACAAAATCCAATCGAAAACCAATCGTTCACCAAATATCAACCATCGATGAATGCCTTTGGAGATTTTAGATTATTACTTCAAAAAAGCTTTCTTCATTTGCTTTTATGAATACACTAAAAACAAAAATGAAATATGGATTAGTTAAAAGATATAACCAGTTCACAAAACTGCTGGATAATGTAAACTGAGATACCAAACCTATTTTATGGTATATTTTGTTGCTGTAAAGTTAAACAATGTTCTATGTTTTATAGAGCATAAACCAAAATAAAAAAAAATAAAGCATCGCAGCTAAAAAAAATATTAAAACAAACGAAATGTCAACCTACTGGTCAGTTAAAAAATCAGCATTTGTTTGATAGATACCGACCACTTTGTACATGATACCTGACTTGCTAATTAATTTTTCTCATGTTACTGAAACATGAAAGAAAGATCAAAAATAAGATAGTCCACCAAAAGTGATAAGCCGGAAGTGATTTTATAAACATTACAAAAACTTTATGCACTATGTTTCAACCAAATTAAATCTCAGAAATGAGTGTTATTGAAGTTTCAAACGAACAGCTGACCAGCTGACCAACTGTTACTTAAAAGAAGTTAAAATGCTAGTTGGGTACCAACCACTTTGTACATGATACCTGGCAGGCTAATTAATTTTTCTCATGTTAACTGAATGTTTTATCAAAGATTAGTAAAAAACACTTCACAACTGTAGGCTGTTGTTGTGATGAAAGATTAAAAATAAGATACTCCACCGAAAGTGATAAACCGGAAGTGTTTTTATAAACATTACAAAAACTTTATGCACTAAGTTTCAACCAAATTAAATGTCAGAAATGAGTATTATTGAAGTTTCAAATGAAGAGTTGGCCAAACGATCCACTCACTAGCCTCTGAACTGTTTGTCAAATTTTGAAAATAACTTCGATCTTTGATATTTAAGTAAGTCCGTATGCGTCTGCAGCTCATTTACATACCAAAGTTTCATCTAGATATCATGCGTTTGCGTAGCGAAAATAGCACGTAGTTTTTTCACATTTTCTTAAAAAATTCAAAAAATAAGGTAGCAATTGTTTATACAAATGTCATTATAAATGGCTAACATGATGACAAACAGTATGGAACTTTCATAACCTTGATAGCATTATTTAATCTCATGATATTTGCAAGAGAAGATTTTCAGTTTTTTGGAAACCACTAAAAAACAAATGATTTATTTTCGCTAGAAAAAGACTGGGCTCTAAGTTATGCCAAGATACATCGATTGCGACCATTTTCGTTGAAATCGACCCATCCGTTGTTGAGAAAGCGTTGGGCAAAAATTAGTCCACACAGCGATGCATACACTCAACATACACACACATACAGACTGCCAGCTAAAAATAATTTAAACAGCTTCAAGAGGTCATGAAACGTAAAGATATCATAAAAATTCCGATTTCGAAAATCGTCCCAAAAACAATAACTTCCCATATCGGGAAGTTAACTAGGATGTTTATTAAATTAAGTGCTCTTTAATATGATGTCCTACATGACTGGGTTTTGAATGGTGTTTTTCTTTTTTCATTTCCACCCCATAATAAATACGATTATGAGTATTTTACACTTGGTCATAGTTTTCGTTAAAAAATTACCACTTTTTCACCTCCATTTCCAAAGACTTTTGAAGTTTTTCTATCAAATAGGTTTGGAACTAAGTGGGAAATTAAATATGGAAAAACACTATTATTAAAAAAACGGTGTGGTGAAAATTTCTAAAATGCATTTTTAAGGGATGCTGAATTCAAGCCCTTTCATATGACACCCTACTTAACTCAGAAAAAGCCTTCTTAAGGGTTTTACATCGCAGCCCCGTAACACAAACGAAAACAACTTTATTTTTTTTGTCTCCGTCATCTTGAGGGGACAGGTTTGTTTTATATGCATATCAAATTACAGGTCCATAGGATTTATAGTTTACGAGATAATTGATATAATGGCCAAAACACATCGTACTCTCATCAATAGTACTCCGTATAAAAAACGGAACCATAGATGGAGAGAAAATTATTTAATCCTATAAACTAATACCTACATTATAATATCTAGAAAAGTAGTGCTCGAATCAATTTCCCCGATTATGTTGAGTTTACTTGTGGTTAGTTAGCATTCGATTCCAAGTTAGGTTCAAATGTTTTAAAGCGAACTTCACTGTATAAGTTCACAGTATTTTGTAATTATAGCTGATAGTGACTATCTATATCATTGAGATATCGTTGATATATTGGAAAATCACTTTACATTTTTTTTTTTAATAAAATGTGTTGTGTAGTAGGAATTACAATATGTGTCACAATAACACATAAAAACCTTTTAAAACCAAGGTCCCACAACAACATACTTTCAAAGATGTTGATGGACGTAAATCTTTCTTTTTTTGTTTTTTTATATTTTTGATTAAAGAATGGATAACTAAACAAAAAATCCTATCACTGACAAAATACGACATAGGCCAACATTTTATGATAGAGTAGAGAAAATATAAAGTAAATTAAAAAGTAAATAGCAAATTTTTACAAAAATTTGCTGAAGCCAAACAAAACTGTAGTTGCCAATAATCCAGCCGGTTGCATATTCCTTGATCCTGTGACGCTCCATTTTTCTTGAAGATTAAAACCCACACATAGTTATATGAAGGCTTGTTTCCTCAAGGAAGCAATAGAGTCTCATCAGCAAGGATTATTTCACAGCTAAGACTGAGGGTGCTACCGTTGACTGAATACATTTCATCCGCCACTACCCCTAATATGTCACCTTGGCTAGTGATATCTCACTGCTATTGCAAGTAGTATGTGGTATTTCACGTTAACTCGTATGTCAATAGCAGGGACTGGAGTACGCGGGGTTGTCACACCCGTAGATCAAAAATAAAAAATATTCAAAACAATAAAAACTGATCCCTCCATGCGGGAAAATAGTAATATTTGTTGGTTTTTGCAGTTGTTTGCGCACGATCGAATCATCAGTGGATCACTTCCTTAGAATTTCTACCAGAAAGTCACTTTCCGAGTTGCCCTGAGTACCGACTAGCAAGAGCTTTGTCGAACAAACTATTAGAACAAATAAGTTCAATTGCGGACTGTTTAAAATTTTAAGGCCTTCAAATCTGTTGGACAGGATAGTATCGTCCCTGCGGACATTCAAAAAACTATTAACCTGACTGTCCTAGCCAGGGCTGGAAAACCATAAATTATTTGTAATGGTTTGGTGTTTGGTTTTTCTCACTGGCCAATTATGGTTTTGGTTTCGGTATTGGTTTTTCTAGATAATGAATCTTGGTTTTGGTTTCGGTTTTGGTTTAACTATGCAACATGTTTTGGTTTTGGTTTCGGTTTTGGTTTTTCTAAACGTCAAAATTTGGTTTTGGTTTCGGATTTGGTTTATAGCAAATATTTGTTTGAGTATTCGTCAGAGAATTGATTAAAAATTACAACATTTGTCAACAATGCCAATACTCAGTAAAAAGTGTTGAGCTAATTTAAGATACATTACATGACCAGGGGAAAGTGTTTCATTTCTGCGCATAGAGTAATTTTTTAATGAAAAAAGAAAATAAATGTTTTAATTATATGAAAAATATATCCATCGACTATTTTTATATCATGTTAGATTCGTAACTGATTTTTGACAAAAAAGTAAGTTACCACCTCTGTGTTTAGCACGGCAATATTTGTTGTTGCATTTTATTGTTGTCTTAATTTTTTAACAATATTATTGAGCTTGACTAAATTTTTAGATTTGATTTTGGTTTCGTTTATTTAAAAATTTGGTTTTAGGTTCGGTTTTGGTTTGATGATTTTTAAAATTTGGTTTAGGTTGTGGTTTTGGTTTTGGTTCCGGTTTTGATGATTTTTAGAATGTGGTTATGGTTTCGGTTTTGGTTTTTCTGATTTGGTGTGGTTTTCTGGTTTTGCGGTTTTGGTTTACAAAAACCGGTTTCCAGCCCTGGTCCTAGCTGCTAGTGATTTTCTGGATCAGGCTTGTACTATGTCACATTCCTTGAAAATGCAACGAAGCAAATATAATCGTTATACCTCAACGACCTCATTGTCAAAAACTTACGGTCTATTAGTCCGTCTTCTTATCTCCTGAAAACGCTTACAATCTGATAGAAAACTTTTAAATTCAATCGAACCATCAAGGTTGGCGGCAGCATCCCAACACGAATACTACACTGGTGTCTGTTAAATTTTTGTACTGTAAGGAATATTATTGAATTTTGCAATTCGAAATAACTTTTCATTTTCTCTGAAATTCCTTTAGAAAAAAATCTTTGTTTGTGTTTCGTGCCAGGATTTGAACTCACATTCATCAGAGACACATGTTCAAATCCCGTGTGTCTTACACAACTTAGCCAAAGCGGCGATGACGAACCATATTTTAATTTTGATGTTCAGATAATTTCTAAATTGAAACTTCATCATTTTTCATATTTACTTAAGTTGAATTTTTCACCTATGATTACATAATGGAAATTACGTCAGATATTAAGTTTCGCATTGATTGACAACAATCAATAATGACTTTACACTCGTGACTTAGGATGTTGATTAGAATGTTGACTTAGATGTTGACGAAATATTCTCTCATCCTATGAATTTATACATCGTAATATCTAGAAATTTAATACAAAAACTCCCAAAGAAATTATATATAGGTTTTTCACTTCAAATTCAAGTTTTTTTCATTTCAAATTCAATTTTTTTATTTCATATTCAATTTTTTTATATCAAATTAAAATATTTTTAATTCAAATTCAATTTTTTTCATTTCAAATTCAATTTTTCAAAAAAATATTACAGAGATAAAAAATTTATTAATATTTTCTGAATAAAAAACTACAAGAAAAATGTTACAAGAAATTTGGATCGTATGAGTAGTTTAAGCCAATGGAGCAACGTAAGCAATATGCAATCCACTTTTCAGGAAATGCTCCACAAACAAGGGATAGAATAGTGTTTCTTGATGAATCTGGTTTTAACTGCCATCTTCGCAGAACGAAGGCTAGATCGTAGATAAATACTGCTCATATAATAGTACCAACTGTGAGAGGAAATGTTTCGCTCATTGCGGCCATAAACTTACATGGAATATCAAACTCCTTTGTTATATAATGCTGATATTTTTATTACATTCCAATTGAAGAATTATTTGGTAAACTGACTGAAGCTAACATCACAGGGGCATGGCTGGTTCTAGATAATTGTTCAATTCACAAAACTCGGGCAGTGCGTAATAAAGTTAGTGAAATAACTCATACATTAATTTTTCTTTCTCCATACCCACCGATGTTGTATCCCATTGAAAAGGTTTTTTCAAAAATAAAATTTACAGCGAGGGATTTCCTGGCGGATCCACAAACTAATACAAATAGTATAATTGAAACATCTGTGGCATCTCTATATATTACCTCCGCCGATTGCAAAAATTATTACTTGGATATGTCTATGAAACTGTCATCGGCAGCAGTGGGAAAACCATTACATTAACATTCTGTATCTGTTTGGCAGATACTGTGTACTACTCTAAATTAAATTTTCTTTATAATAGTTTTTTGCAAAAATTGAATTTGAAATGAAAAAAATTGAATTTGAATTAAATATGTTTGAATTTGAAATAAAAAATATTGAATTTGAAATAAAAAAAATTGAATTTGAAATGAAAAAAATCGAATTTGAAATTAAAAAGATTGAATTTGAAATGAAAAAGCTTGAATTTGAAGTGAAAACCTATAGTAGCTTTCTACGGTATTGAAGGAGCCATCAACAAAGTTAATCCCATGGCGATTACCCACACGCTTGTGGGATTGGGGTAAAGGAGTCGCTGGTCAGTTGAACTTAGAGGAAGAGCCGTAAAAACGTGTCTTGGTTCGTAAAAAGAGGTACACTACAAGTTGAAGTACTATCACCCCTTCTTTGGAACTTAGTCATTAATGGTCAGTTGCTAAGCGTGGAAGAACTGGGCTGTAGGATGACTTTTTATTTGGATTATATTACTTCTGCCGTCTGCGATAAATATCTTAGTACATCTACGCCTGAATTTAACCTCCAAGCTCTCAACGGCTTTCATCTGAGTAACACAAGTCTATTATCTTGGGTCACATTCTGGATAAATATCTGGAAGCCCAACATTCTTGAAAGGAAAGCTACCATAGTACTTTACTCATGCAAAAGCACCATTGGGCAAAGATAGTGTCTAGAGCTCTGCGTTGTCTACTGGATAAACAGCTAAATAGTCCAACCTACGTTGCCATATTGGGTTGCGTTTCGAGGACAGAGACGAGTCTAAACAAAATGGTCAATTAGAAACTCTTGATGAAAGTTCAGGGATCCGCATCATTGTGCATTAATGGTGCTCTAAGAAGCACAGTCACCGCACCACTAGAAATTTTCTTTCATCTCACTCTTATCGATATCTTAGCCAAACAGATAGCCCCCCAGTAGTGATTAAAAATTTCATGAAATTTATATTTATGAAATATTGCAGAAATAAACGAAACTTGAAATAAGTAAAATATAAACGAAACTTGTTCGAGGTAGTGTAGATGAAGGTGAATTTGAGCAGATTTGATCTTCAATGGAACGCGCCTACCTTTGAGAACGAAATTGGGCTTCATGAGTGAATAAATAAATAACAAATTCAAATGTTTTGTTTATTTTGAAATTTAAGTTCTATAATTAACAAAGTCTATCTTATATATATTAACAGATATATAATTCAAATTTGAAAAATGAAATATCACTAAAGTTGATTTTCTTTTTATAATTAAAAATAAATAAATGACACTGAAAAACCTAAGTTTTTTGAAATATTTCAAGCATGAAACTTATTTTGTTGAAATATTTTAGAAATGAAACATTTCAAATGAAATATTTCATTGAAATGTTTCAATTGTTTAATCACTAGCCGCCAGCACGGCAGTTAGACTAAAGTATGTGGAGTTGCAATATTATAGAGAAGTTCTCAATTCGGGTCATTAGAAATATTCCCTGGAGCATAGACTATTCAATTCCCGAAATTATTTTTAAACTTTGGCTTCACAACTACGATTCCTTCGAGAGACTTTAGTTAAACATATAGGCGTTGCCAACTTCCATAGGGATGGGTCTAAAATAAATGCGAAAGTTGGCTCTGGGGTGTTATTCAAAGAACTGAATCTTTTTACCTGCCCGATCACTGTCGTGTCTTTTAGGCTGAACTCGCAGCTATAAACAGAGTCACAGACTAATTGAATATAATGTAACATCTGTAAGGGATATCGGTATATAAATAGACAGTCAATCTCTTAGCGATATGCCTGACCAGTTTAACATCCACCGGGTTTGCGTGCCTGGTATTTCGATGGGGAATTTGGAGGTGAATTTTAAGGACGACGAATTCGCTCGATACGGCACTTCCTGCTTTGTGTCACCAAACAGGGAAGTTTGAAAATATCACCTGCTTAATGCAAGCTATTACTCCAATAGGAGGATAAGCGCTCAAATATAAGATGGACAGAGGGCACCACATAAGTGATTGTCTGGCAGATGTGGCCTGTACTGCACCATTCCAGCAGCCAAATTCTGTAACTGTGAAGTGGTGAAGTGATAAGTTTTTTATCACTTCACCCCAAAAATTTTAAAACAATAAAGTTAACACCGACTTTTTATTTAGCAATAAAATGAAATCGTTTCTTTTGCTGTTATTGACATTATGTCAAAAATCACAATAACGTCAATGCGATGAGATTTTTTAAAATTGCATTTCTAAATTAAATACAGATTAATTTTTCTAATTTAATTTCTAAGATATTTATATATATATTTAATTTTGTAAAAATTTACGTTTAAATTGTGTTAAAAGTTAAAATAAACATTTAATTTTATGTATTTTTGACGTTTGATAGTTCGGGGCTTGTTATTAGATGTTTTAACACTCAAATCCCATATAGAATCGCAAAAATGGTAAAATGATAAAAAATTAATGATAAAATCGAAATGAAGAAATTTTCAACACTTCACAGTTACAGAATTTGGCCGCAGGTCTAATTTAATGATATCGAAAAATTGCAGAGAAAGCAATATGGTTGGACGTGTCATTACTCGACACTGTATTATCGGAGAACAATCGAGCAGACTTTGTGTCTTTTTCCATAACTACTACCACAGCTGCAATAATGAGGAGGTGAAAGATACAACTCTATCTTCTTTGCTCCTGTCCAGGTTTGACTCACACGGCTCAAGTTTCTGGGTGTCCACACCTTTTATGATCTTTTGGATCTCTGCGCGAGATGAACGTCTGGGACAGTTTTCAAAAGTTAATTCTTATTCATTAAAAGTTGTTTTTGTGGTATTGATACGGATCACTTGTGGCTATGCCTTGCCCTCAGAATGGCCATTCTAGCATAATCTAACCTGCCCTTAACCTAAAATGGTTTTACCATAGTGCAACTCTGCAAGACTTTCTTTCAACAGTATAATAAATACAATTGAGGGACGTTTGTAAACAGCCTATGCTTCTCTAAGGGGCTTAAAAACATCAATTTTCTCGAGAATCATAAGGTGGAACATTATCCAACACTCGGGCAACATAAAGATTCGAGAATATATTTAATTCTTTCATTATATCATTTATTTAAAATTTAACACTATACACATAAAATACATTTTATGAGGTTCGACAGTACACTTACAATTAATCGACAAGTACACTTACATTACACTTACACAAAAACAATTTTCTCTAGTTTATGCTTTGAATAATCTGATCGAGCTAGGTTCAGATATGACCGCGGCCTTAGAAATTATTATTTAAATACGAGCTTACGTGAAGTACCATATACCACTGGTAATAGCAGAGAGATATTACTTTACTAGACATGGTAAAATCTAAGAGGTGCTGGTGGATGTACTCTATTCAGTCCACGATAGTGGACCCTCAATCATAGTTTTGAAATATTCTTTGGTGATGTTACGCTATTGCTTGTTCACAGAAATGAGCCTTTATTCAACTCTATATGTGGACATTAATCATTATGGCAGTGCGTCACATAATCATGGAATATTCCGCTATCTGAATTATTGGTAACCCGGTTTCAGTTTTGTTCCTGAAAGTTTTTTAAAAAAATTTACTTGTTACCGTTTACTTTAGCTTTATTTTCTCTATCATATCATGAAATATTGGCTTATGCCATATTTTGTATTAAAAAGAATACAAAAAAATTCATTCATCAACATCGTAGAACGCATTTTGTTTTGGAGTCTAGGTCTTAAAAGGTTCTTATATGTTGTTGTAACACATATAATTATCCCTACAACACAATACATTTTATTAAAAAAAAATACCAAAATATGAACAATGTTCAAGTCGAATGTTACACATATCTGGGTTTTATTCTAGATAGTAAATTATTGTTTCACTTCCACATTGATGCGATGACCAAGAAATTATCATAGAAAGTTGGAATTTTTAAAAGAGTATTATGCAGTTGAAGTTTCGGTGACAGCATTAAAAGAAAGAATTTATAAGGTTCTATTTGAATGGAGATTGACATCTTTACCCTACAGCATATCGCACAGCCATGTGTATACAAACCAAAGCTATGCAATTAATAGGAATGTTTATTTTTACAATTTTTTCCTGTTTTAGCTGAACTTTTAACAGCTTTTACAATAGGATAGTGTACAAATTTTCTAATTTATTCATACAGCTCCTATAGCTTGTGAATCTCTTAGTCATTTGAATTTTTAATTCATTTAACAGATCATGATCATTTATCATGTATTTCAAATCAATCCAGATTTTTTTTTTCAAATCACTGACTCAGAGGGTGTAAGATTAAATTAAATTTTTTGGAATAAATAAAGGTGGTTTAATAACACTTCTTTCATTTTATAACTTTGTTTTATTAATCGAATCAATATATTTAGCATTGGATCCCACCACTTGACTCAATAAAATTAAATATCCCATGTTAACCGTTTTTGTTTACTATATACATTCATAATGATTAATTAACGACCAGATCTGAAAACACACATTCTGAAAAATATATAGAAAAAGTGGCCTCCGTCGAAAATTGAGCTCGTCAATCTTGATTTACTTAGCTAGCTCTTTAACAACTGAGTTAAAACTGGTTTTTAGCTAAAACCGAAATATAATTAAATCATTAAGTCAAGTTACAAATTTCATAAGTTGTTGAGGGTTTTATCGAAGCAAGTGTTTACAAAAATAGTTCTGTTTGTTACAAGCAAATCAAACATTGGAAGAGAGACTTTACTATCATAAAATTAAAGTTAAATTAAAACAAAAATTTTAGTTTAGTTTGATGGGAATATGATAGTAAAAATTGATATTAGCTAAAGCAGCATCGTGTGACTGTTGCATAATTGCTGATAGCCTAATTTGTGTATTTAACAGAATACTAGCCCCTTCTCTACTTGAAAAACACTACAAAAACTCCTGCTTCAACTTCTCTCTCTACTTTAAAAAAGATTGTCCGCAAACCTCCATAAAATCTACTGAGACGAGTTTCAGAGTTCACCAGCATTTTTCAAGTTCCAATGGTTTTGCGCCAAATGTCCACAAATAAAAATCTCACACTTCTTTACATATTCATTGGAATGGACAGCGTCATAACTGCAAATTAAGAAGACACAATTCATACACATACATATCAAATATAAAAACTAAGCAAAAATCAACAAATCGAAAATTGGCAGTTCCTGTGCAAACATTTTGAAGTTTAGATCCTCTAAAAAAAATTGATAAATGCCCGCCAAAAAGGTTCAAAGTATAATTTTATAACTTATTTTGAAATTTTGAATGCAGGCTATGTAGTCCAAAACCGTTATGAGGAAAAAATTATTGTTTTGCATATCAGGGTCGTAGTGTATGTTATATTTGCTGATTTTGCTGCCATATATGTTTTCATACATTTTCTCCAACTGCAGACACAAACCATTAGATACAAATTGTTTAGTGCGAAATATTTGCATAAGACTGAATTCCAATTAAGTTAATATTTGTCATCTGTCATTATTTCGTCAGTTCGCACACAGCATATATTGAAAAATTATTTTTACCAATATTTGTAGTAAACTACATGCAACATTTGCATTCTAAATATATGTAGAATTGTGTCAACTGTCAGTAAAACATATTAATTCTTATTCGATAGCTCTAAAAAAATCTATCTTTAAAAACAAATTTTAAATTTAGCATGACTTAGAATTTGGAGAGCATTTAGCATTCAATTGGAATCCAGTCTTAGTATTATATTTTCGGTTTGTTTTCGTATTTTTCTTACTATGTCAAGGTAAACCAATGACAAACAAATTATAATTTTCTTTTGACGTCATAATTTATACGCTCTTATGAATTGAACTGAAACTGAAATTGAAAACAAGGGAAGTAAGTAATTTTAGTAGATTTTTAAATCAATCAATCAATGTGGGATCAGATTGAAAAATCATAAATTTGACCTATAGACGATACGTGTACAAAGATTTTAAGTAATGATTTTGTTTATTTATGATAAACTGGGCAGTCAAAGCGGATAAGTAGACGCAGGTAAATAAATCTTTTACAAATCTTATCAGTATTTTGTATATTATTATGTTCTTTAAATTTTAAATTAAGACACTGTATGTCTTTAATATTAATTAATTAAATATTAATTAAAAAGAATTTACAATTATGAAACAAATTTTGAACACATAGCAGCATAAGTAGCATACTAAAATTTTTGTTAAATAGTTACGAGTGCATTACAAACGTTTTAAACAAATTTCAATCGGTGGAGAATTGGAAATTGAATTATCTGCTGACGCTCGCTTGAGCATGTGCTAGATAACAAATAGCAGTTTGTGTTATTTTTCGGTCAACGAAATCTGCTTTTCTGGTTCACGGATAGCTGGACATAAATTCTAAAATCCAAATCTGATTGAATGTAGCAGATTAAAACGTAATCCAGTTTTATTAAGCTATTTTAGCTTGCAATTTTTATATTATATTGGGTCTACTTTTTAATTCATTCGGTGATCTAAACAAACAATTGCCAGCGGTATGGTATTCCACATACAAAGACTATATAGTACGAATTAAATCTATCTTGTTTAAGAAACTTGATCTTTATATGAAAAAATACTTTTGATCCTTAGCCCACCATCCAAAATCTTAAGAGTGCCAAAGCACCAGGGAGCAAAAAGAATTATCTGATAAAAATTGCATAAGAACCCCAAGTAGGTTTTGCCAGATATTGACATACGGCCAAGCACTGGCCCATTAATGGTTAACAGTACTGGGCTATTGTTATTGGGCCAATACTAGAACCATTCATCGGCCGATCTATGGTTTACAGAAAATAGCCAGTATATTGTTACCTTTGAATGGTCAAGCACTGGCCCATGAATGGTAAATATTATTTGGCTATTGTTATCGTGCCATTACTGGAACCATGAATCGACCGATCTACCGTTTATAGAAAATTGCCAGTGCAGTTTACTTTGAATGGTCAAGCAATGGCCCGTTAATGGTTAACATTAATTGGCTATTGTTATTGGGCCAGTACTGTAGCCATGAATTTGCCGATCTATGTCATTTTTTTTTAAATTTCCCTAGAGTATTTCCCTTTTAGAAACACATAGTTTGAAAATTTTTACATATAATTTAGTTTTCGCCTTGTCGGTTGAAAAACTATGATAATATAGAAAAGGTTGGTATATGTTTTAATTTATTTTCATTTCTATTTTATTTTAATTATTTTGTAAATAATTTATTTAAATTTATGTATGAAAATATTATTTTATATTTTTTTTAATGGCGGAGTATTGGCAGTCATGTTTGCCATTACTCAGTCATTCTTGCAACTGAATCAGTTGTATGGGGAGTTTTGAATTTTTTCCGTCATTTTTATTTTATTTTAAATTAGTTTGTATTTAATTTATTTAAATTTACATATGATAATAATGTATATTTTTTTAACGGCCCAGTCATGGTTGCCAGTATATGGTCATTACTACAATGCTGGTCATCATTATTGTCCCGTTACTAGGCCAACTATACAACCTTGTATGGGCCATTGCTGTTGTTTTTTCTCTGGCCCATGAATGGTAACCATTTATTGTCCGAAGTTATCACTTTTTTTTCGAATTTTGATCAATCAATATAAAAAAGTGTCTGTTAAAAGAATTTAAACCTTTATTCGTTCGTTTCACTTGACAATTATTAACCTCAGTTAAATCACTTTCACATCAAAGCTATTGCATCATATGATGAAACGGATCGATAAACTATAGAGTTCATTTACATGTATTTTATGTTGTACGCTTTTTATTATTCTGACCCAGCATTTTCCATATTGTTTGTGACCCAATTAATAAATATTTATTTGCCTTTATATCAAAATTTAGCATGAATTGAAAAATTTGAGTTATAAATATAAACTTGTATATTCATATTTCAGATTTATGTAAAATAAAATTCATTTCTGCTATAAGATTTTTCTCAATGCGTAATTTTATAATTATTCAAAATATAGTTTCTAGCACCATGCTAAAATTTTCTTGCTCTTGAAAACTATGGATAAACTGAACTTTAACTTACATTAAAGTTACAAGAACTTTAAATTTGTGTGAAGAGAGAACAACTGTGTGGTATTAAAATATTAGCATTACTGCATGCATACAACGATAATACATGTGATATAATTATAGTTATTATAACTATAGTATTTAATTTAAATAGACAAACACCGGATTATTGTTGTTTTGTTAACAAATACCGTTAGTATTGTTGGCTTTAATTTTTAATTTGATTGGGTTAGAAAATTGTGGTGACTGTTGTACTGCGAGCAATAAATTCTATTTTACCCTCTTCTTGTTAGATCACCTTCTCCAACCCTACCCTCTTTCAAAAATTTAAGGTATGGATATGGTTCAATGTATGCAAGTCATTCCTAGCAATAAAATCCTCCTCCAGTAAGGAGACGTATTAGTATCCTTAATATAAGTATCCACGTTGTTCCACAACCTTCAGCAAGTTTCTCCTTTTCTTTTGCTTTTACAATTAACTTCTTGGATTGCCTTGGACCCATTATTGCAGGCATTAGACTATGCTTTCATAATTTTATTTCTCATCCTTGTGTGAATGAATTTTGCACCTATACTTCACCAAAGGGCTATCGACCTATAAAAGCTGTTGTTGCACCTATATACTAGTTTTTTTGTCGTAGATGTTCCATATTGGAACGTAGGCGGATCAACTTAAGACTTAATTTAATTAAAGACTTAAGTTATAATTGATTTGTTTTTGATATGCATAATCAGCCCATAGTTTTTTTCCAATTTGTCAGCAATATTAGCTGACTATTGGTTATTAGTAAACCGGTATGTTGATGGTTGTTACTGTTTTGCTTAAAAACACATGATGGAATTTGGCTCCTCTGAGTTTGAAGTCTAGCGTGCTACCACTAGACCACTCAACACTCTATTTTCTAGGTAGTTTTGTTTATTACCGACATACCCAGCTGTAGGCGTATAAACTGCTACCAGCTTGTTACCACTTTGAAGTTTGCTTAGCTTTCCCACATAATATTTAATTACATATTTTGGATGTGATGGTGAATGCGCTTACTATCTTGACGACTGTTTGGTTACCCGACAAGATGCCAAATTCTTTATTCCGATCTATTCAAATTACCCGTAAATTTCAGCCTGAAAGACGCTGGAGTAAATGTACATCGCTTTAGAGTATTTGGTTTTCGAGATGAATACCCCTGCTTTTACTCTTACTTCAGATTTTAAATCAGCAGCGTACCTATATCAGTAGTACTGAAGCAGATTTTGTAATTCCAAAGCTTTACTGTCTGTTAAACTGTTCCTCAGCTTTACACACCTTCTGCATGTTGTGGTTTCCGTCAATATTTTTTTGAATTAAGATTCTACTTGTTGCACCATGTGCCGCTCTAAAAATTAACAGACCACGAATTTCTTGTTTCTTACAACCTTTCCCAAATCTATCATCAGCTTGAACAGGTTTTCATTAGTTTTTTTCTGTTCTGGACGCATGTTAGCTATCTTGCAGATCGGGCCCTTTCAGAGGGCCCCTTCACCCCTCTAATTTTTATTTAGTTGTCAAGCAGTTTTTCCATCGTTTTTGACATAAATGATGTCAAACTGGTTATAGGGGATAAGATTTTGATTAGGTGATATCCAGTTTTCCAACTTTTGTAACGAATATGACTTCGCCAGGGTTCTGGAATATGTTCAAGTACCAAGGCTCATACCAAAGGTTCATACAGAAGTCTTTTATTTGTGTTAACGATCCATTCAATCCAAAACCCCTCCATTATATTGTAAAAATATCATATATCAGCGCTATGTCATTAATTTTGTTTGTGTATCTTCTATTAGTTTGAACTTTGTTTTTTGTTTTTAAGTCGATTGTCTTTATCCAGCAGTAGATTGCAGGCGAATATTTAGAGAAGAACGACCATTTTTTTTTATATTGGAGACCTCTTTCTTGTCTGGACATACGAGTTTAATACTTATCTCAAATTTCAGGTTGCTCCGATTTCCCGTATGTTATATAATCGAGGCAAAGAGGCAATTAGATACAGAGAGAAACAAAAGAGAAAGAGGGACAGACCGACAGATGCCAATATTGCAACCATGGGACTACAGTTTTGTTGATATATAAACCGTACGAACGACTAATACTTTCTTGTAAGAAAGTGGCTTGCAGTCTACAATTATTAAGCGATTTTGAAGAAACGTCGGCAAACATGTTTTAGCCCATATGAGAATAAACTGATTAGCGTGTAGTGAACAGTTACGGGGGTCTACTATACAAATTTTGCTTTTTTCAAAATGTTTTTTTGTCGAATGAATTTTGGTAAAACTTTAACAGAAGGTGACTAATTAATTTATAAGCGATATCTAACAACGTCTGCTTGGAAAATTTCAAATACCTCCAGTTTATATCATCGTCAAATGACATGCAGGCAGATATCAAATCCCGTGTCACTACCACAAACAGAGATTTCTTTGCGCACTCAAAACTTCTGCGATCTAAACATCTATCGCGGTCGTGTAAGCCCACACTTTACATAGCAATAATTCAACCTGTGCTAGCCTATGGAAGTGAAAGCTAGCCACTATAACTACCACCGATTGTAGAATTCTATCAACATTCGAGAGGAAGGTAATACGAACAATTTATGGTTCACGTAAAGTTGCTGAAAACCAATATGGAATCTGTACGAATTGAAAATCACACACCTCTGTGGGGGCAGCGATGTAATCGCCTTCATTAAATACAACCAGATTAGATGGTTTAAATGATACAAAAAGGGTCCCTACAACAACCAGTTGATATTTGTAGGAAGGGAAATCCCATTCGAAACTGGGTTCAACCAGTCATGGGACGTGATAAACTACAGTTGATTGCACAGACGGCACATTTCCTGTATAGGCTGTAAACGTCAGAATGAGAGAGAGAAATAACTCAATAACTTTAAATTGTAAGAAACGATAAAACTTATATAAGTTTATATTTCATATTTTATAAACACAATTTTTTTAGAAACATATTATCTGTTAAATCTTCTTCATCTATTAATGTAGAATATGTAGAAAACTATCAATTTGAAGAATTTATACAAAATGCAACTTAGAAAAATCAATACTCTAATCAAATTATTCTACGCGTGCAATCTTGAACGACTTAATAACAAATCAAAACCTCTGCAATGAGGAAATTTAAAAACTTTTTTTTTTTAAATGGAAAACAAATCATCTTTCATCAAATTTTGCCTAGTTGAGATCAAATGTGTTTTCGAGATACTCGTTTTCTCAATTTACTACGAATAAGACCAGCCTACTGCCATAGATCTTAAATCGTTTTTCTTTTTCTTTCCATGACGCCAATTTCGAGTTTGACCAAACAAACGTTTTTCATTTACTATATCCTTTTATACTTGGCCTTTTCCAAAGCGCCGGGCCTTGCTAAACTAAAGCAAAATGATAAAAAATTTTAAAACTCTTTGAAAGGGAGCCTGAATATATTATAAACACGAGGACATGCTCGATTCCACAGATAAGCTATGCAATTTAACTGTGTTAAGAGAGGAGAAAAGATTTGGGGTGTATAGTGGTCAAACATACGAACCTCATCTGATTAGAAACAATGAAAACTCAAAAACAAAAAAAGGAACAAATTGGTTTGATCGATATGCCTATTTGGCTACGTATGCCGTCATGATACATTAGGTTTATATTTAAGATTTCATTGTTTATATTTTTGTTTTCACCGACCTTTCTTAGAATATTAATTTTTATATTTTGTAGTGCAATTTGAGATAGTGTTATGATTTTAATGTTTTGTCCGTAAAATAAAACGATTACGTTAGAATCGTAACACTATTGATTGTATAAACAAACACACAATAATGAAGAATATTGGCTTTAGGAATGGTCTCATTTATTTGAGAATAAAGAGCATCAAATTAAACAAATTTGTTTAAAGTTAAGTATAAATTTATTTGGTTTATCTTATGTATTTGGCACTCAGGCGATGGAAGTCTTCAAATGTTCTAATTGCTTAATATGTTTTTAAATAAATTTTAATAACTTTGTAATTTTTCAGATCGGGCATTTGATATGCAACAGTGGTGCCATAAATGTATCTGATCAATGAATATTTAACATTTGAAGTTTGTTTTTTTATATGAAAATTTGGGTTGCTTGCATGTTTACGTTGTTATATGACTTTGGGTTGTATGTTATTTTATAACGAACTAATAAATAATAAATGCATTATTTTATTTTAACCTACATTACCTATACATTAAAAACATCTTAAAGATGCAATAGATATATAGAAAATAAACTTTATGGCCTTGCCAATGGTTCGTTCGTTTTGCGACTAATCATTTCGCCACGTTAATTGCAACTTTGATTTCAATTTTTATCGGTAACCTAATTGCATCGTCACAGTCGTACTTTTTACATCAAAGACATTAAATTTTCACAATAATAGTAAGCCTTATCAACTAACCGCAATAATTGCAATAAAATTACCGAACAAAAAATTTCTAACAAACTTGCATAAAATGGAAAACCACTGATGGTTGTGCTTGCGTCACCATTAAATCTCGAACATCAATAAACTCAACTTTCATGTTATTCTCACATACGTACATACATCTTTATAGCAATGATGGCAACTTTCAAATCTAATAAAAACTTTTGAAAACATTAAATTTATTATTTTTTGTGCGAAATAAGTAATTGAAAGAAAATTAATATAAAATGAATTCTAATAAAAACGATCGATTCAAGTGTAAATATTTCACTTAGAAATCAAAATTTTACAAGTCGTTACAGCTTTTACATACTTAAAGTTTCTGCAAATATTGATTAATTTTTTTTATTATCAAAATATAACAATTTAATAAAAATTTGTATTTGATTCGGTAATTTGAATTGTATTAGGTTAAACTAAAGATTACTTTTGTTATTTGTAAGCTTACCGCAGAGGTATAGTTTATCGCCTTTAAAAGAGTAATTTAAACATTTTTTATGACATTGCTTCCTCAACCGTTTTTAGCGTTAGCGTAAGTTGTTAGCAAGGTAACGCAAAAAGTGGTTGATTACTTATTTTTTTTAAATTTTGTAAATCTTAAGGAATTTTCTACTCTACCTTAATCCAACTTCAAACTATCCAATTCAAAATATTTAACAACGTCAAACCCAAAACACATTAAAACTAACTAACGTTGCTTTCCAAGAAAAGTCGGCTTATTTTCTAATATAATATGCAAGTAATTTTACGCACATGTACGTAGATATTCTAATTTAAAAAAAATTCGGGAAATACTGAAGTTATTTACAAAATTGCTCAAAACTGTTTAAAATCCTATAAGAATATTTAATTTTTGAAACACGAGAAAATTAAATTCGAATAATAGCATATTGTATAATGAGCGTAGCGAGGGATACAAATTCATACGAGTAGAAATTAATATTATGTGCTAGTTTTATGGGCGATTTTACATGTTCCAACATTTTTTTCCAGCATTTTTTTTACTGAAAGTTAGAGCTACACGCTATATAAAATGTTTGGTAGTTAAAAAGAGAAAGAAATTTATAATATAGCTGGCGTTGTGCTATAATTTTTGACAGATACGCTATTGAAAAAAATAAATATTCTTTTGTTGTTTGGTGTTTACTAAATTTAAACATGGATTTTTGGATTATAAACATGGATTTTTGGAAATAAGTGAATTATTACTATGGCTAATACGATAAAAGGTAAAATAAAATGAAAAGTAAAAAATCGTGTTAATGTTGCATTATCAACTGCAAATCCTGGCAACTGATAAATTTAATAAATAAATAAAATTAAATAATAAATTAAGTTTAACAATAGCGATGATATTCAATACAATCGACAATGGCGATGCTATAAATTTTTGACATCCAATACAAAAAATAAAAATATTACAAAAGAATACTAAAATTTTGATAAAATATTATAACTAAATATTTTTATTTATAAAAAACTAACTTGGACAAGCAAAAACTTAATTTTTTTCTAATAAAATCATTTATGTTTCCATAAAATAATTTTTGTTGCCACAAAATATAATTTGGTAAAGTAAAGAGAAATAAACTACTAATTCGTTATAATTCGTTGTAATTCGTTGTAAGCCTAACTAATTCGTTGTAATTTTTTAGACAAACTGCTACCATGATAAATTTTTTGTTAACTACCCTATGTCTTCAAATAAATTAAATTCTGGTAATAACTCTGATAATACCCAAGTAGGTTTTGCCAAACATTGACATACGGCCAAGCACTGACCCGTTAATGGTTAACAGTACTTGGCTATTGTTATTGGGCCAATACTAGAACCATTCATCGGCCGATCTATGGGTTTCAGAAAATAGCCAGTATATTGTTACCGTTGAATGGAAAAGCACTGGCCCATGAATTTGTTTACTTTGAATGGTCAAGCAATGGCCCGTTAATAGTAACATTAATTGGCTATTGTTATTGGGCCAGTACTGTAGCCATAAATTTGCCGATGTATGTAGTTTTTTTATAATTTCCTTAGAGTATTATCCCTTTTAGAAACACATAGTTTGAAAAATTTTACATATAGTTTAGTTATCGCCTTGTCGGTTGAAAAACTATGATAATATAGAAAATGTTGCTATATGTTTTAATTTATTTTCATTTCTATTTTATTTTAATTGTTTTGTAAATAATTTATTTAAATTTATGTATGAAAATATTATTTTATATTTGTTTTTAATGGCGGAGTATTGGCAGTCATGTTTGCCATTACTCAGTCATTCTTGCAACTAAATCAGTTGCATGGGGAGTTTTGAATTTTTTCCATCATTTTTATTTTATTTTAAATTAGTTTGCATTTAATTTATTTAAATTTACATATGATAATAATGTATATTTTTTTTAACGGCCCAGTCATGGTTGCCAGTATTTGGTCATTACTACAATGCTGGTCATCATTATTGGCCCGTTACTAGGCCAACTGTACAACCTTGTATGGGCCATTGCTGTGATTTTTCTCTGGCCCATGAATGGCAACCATTTATTGTCCGAAGTTATCATCCAGTAAAATTATGTTAATGGCCCATTCGTGGTTGCCAGTACCCGCCCATTGCTGCATTACTGGCTGCCAGTAATGGACCATTACTGGACCAGTTGTACAACCTTGTATGGGTATTCTGTATTATTTTGTTTGTTGGTGCTTATATTTATAGCACTTACAAGGTCTCGCTTCAAAACATTTGCTTGCATTTCTAATTTTATTAGAGTTTGCAAAAAAAACGGAAATTTATAAACCGCGGTTTCAGGTTTTCAATTTGTAGAAACCTGCGGTTTCGGTTCGGTTTTCGGTTTTTGGTTTTTATTATAATGTGCTCAATTCAATGCAAAGATATTTACTTGAATTAATATATTTCTTCTTGTATCAAATAAGATTAGTTTTAAGCGAATGATCGCTAAGGCGAGATCTTACCCAAGTAGGTTTTGCCAGACATTGACATACGGCCAAGCACTGGTCCATTAATGGTTAACAGTACTTGGCTTTTGTTGCTGGGCCAATACTAGAACCAATCATCGGCCGATCTATGGTTTACAGAAAATAGCCAGTATATTGTTAACTTTGAATGGCCAAGCACTGGCCCATGAATGGTAAATATTACTTGGCTATTGTTATTGGGCCAGTACTGTAGCCATGAATTTGCCGATCTATGTCATTTTTTTAAATTTCACTAGAGTATTATCCCTTTTAGAAATACATAGTTTGAAAAATTTCACATATAGTTTAGTTATCGCCTTGTCGGTTGAAAGACTATGGTAATAAAGAAAAGGTTGGTATATGTTTTAATTTATTTTCATTTCTATTTTATTTTAATTATTTTGTAAATAATTTATTTAAATTTATGTAAAAAAAATATTATTTTACATTTTTTTTTAATGGCGGAGTACTGGCGGAGTCAGGGCGGTGTTTGCCATTACTCAGCCATTCTTGCATCTGAACCAGTTGTATAGGGAGTTTTGAATTTTTTCCGTCATTTTTATTATATTTTAAATTAGTTTGTATTTAATTTATTTAAATTTACATATGATAATAATGTATATTTTTTTAACGGCCTAGTCATGGTTGCCAGTATTTGGCCCAAGAATGGCAACCATTTATTGTCCGAAGTTATCATCCAGTAAAATTATGTTAATGGCCCAGTCGTGGTTGCCAGTACTCGCCCATTGCTGCATTACTGGCTGCCAGTAATGGACTATTGCTGGACCAGTTGTACAACCTTGTATGGGTAATTTACGACTAAAATTATCTGAAACCGAAAAAAAGGTGGGTGAGTTTTCTGCATAGGATCTTGATGAAACTTTGGCAAATGATACAGGTTCACTTGAAAATAGAAGATCTGGATTCATTTTAAATTTGGACAAAATGGCGGGGGGTCTCCCGAACACCTCTAAGTTTAAATCTTGAATAACTTCTGATACCGAGCTATGATCTTATTGAAACTTAGTATATAAGGTTTTAATACTGTTTCCAATACTTCTGCATACCAACTTCCGGTTTGTCACTTCCGGTTAAAAAGTTTTTTTTTCAGGTGTTTATCCCTACTGTAGCCTACAATTACCAATCGATTTTCATGAAACGTTGCGAAAAGCTATTAAATAACATGAAAAAGATTTTATCAGCTTTTGGAGCACATTGGATAAAGGGTTGGGGGGTCCACCATACAACAGGTGGTTTTTTCCACAAAGTTTTTATGTTTGTTGGGAGCATAAAACATTCATTCGTGAATGAATTTTGATGACACTTTGGAAAAAGATGCAAACATGTATGACAAAGAACTGATTAGTTTTTGAGCGATAGTGAACAAAGTGGTGGGGGGTCCCTGGAGCACCTGTTTTTTTTAAAGCTCTATAACTTCTGTACCCGATAAGCGAATTGGATGAAACTTGGTACATGAGTATGTAGTACGGTTTAAAATAGTTCTGCATCCCACCTTCCGGTTTTTCACTTCCGGTAAAAAAATTTTTTTTGTACTTTTATGAAGTTTTTTCAGTGTCTTTATGCACACTACAGCCTACAATAATGAAGTGATTATGATGAAACTTTTGGAATAGGGTTCCAATTAGTGTGAAAAGATAATTATCATGTTTTGGGACACATTGATCAAAGTTGTGGGGGGTCTACCATACAAATGCTGACTTTTCACACTTTGTTTTTTAAGTTTGGTTTGATTTTTTCACCGTAATTTAAACTTTAGTTTGGTTAAAATTGTTTGGGTTCTTCGGTGCTAATGGTTAGTTTTTTGTTGTTTAATAAAACATAATGTATTTTATTAAATTTGCGAGATGTTATTTATTGATTTTAATTATTTTTTCCTAATTAATTTCGTTTGCTATATTTGCAAACTTCTTCAGAGGAATTACTGTTTAATTACAAAAAATTTTTTATCCTTTAGCAAAAGTTTTTACACATTAATTAATAGATAAATTACTTACATTTAAAATCCTTAAAAATAATATATTTATGTTGTATTATAAAATACAACACAAAATGCACAACAAAAAACATTAAGTTTTATGAGATAGTTTAAAAATTTAAAAAATTAGCTATTTAATTGTCCGAAATCTGTAAAATTTTTAATTATATTTTATCTATACTATGTTGGGTTTTTTCAATTTATAATGGATTCTTATTTTTTAAAAGGAAGAATGACTTGTAAATTTGACAATTATTAAATACGCGTTAATGACTAATTATTGGGATAGTATAGCTTGTTTATCGGTTTGAATTACTACAATTTTGTAATATGTTTTGCTCAATAATTACTCGATGGTTAAAAAAGAGATGGCATTCATTTTTATCCAGTGAACATTGTATTAGTTTGTCAATTTAGATATGTTATTGTTACCATATCTTTCTGTTAATTGAGATTCCAACCAACAAAATCAACTTAAAAATCGTTATTTTCATTTATGTATTTTGAATCAAACTAAAGAATTCTTAATCAGTTAATTGTGTTTTGCCAAATTCTAATATTTATGTGAGTGTTCGAATTATTTTATTAATGAAATATTGTTAAGTAAAAAGCAGATAAAAAGCTATATGTAAATAATTGAATTGTTGTCAAGTGTTTTTAGTTATTGCTTTCAGTAAAATGAAATTGAGTAGAAAAATTCTTTTTATTTTATAAAGATCTAGTTAACCGAATTTTCTAAAAATTAATGTAAATGATTGTAATGAATAGATTGAAAATAAATAGATCAAAGAATGTCTAAAATTATTGATGTTATGTTTATATATGTGTTTTGTTTTTATGACTTAATTTCATGTCTTGTTATTGTCCTTGAACAGATAGAATAGCAGAATATATGGTGGATAGATTATCCGTGTCACTACGTAGATTAACGGCATTATTTTGGGTTAATATGTGGCAAGCTTCTAATATTAATCGTTTCTTAAAATTGGACTGTTTACCTAGTATTTTGTAGTTGCTAAAGTCAAATTTGTGTTGTTTTTCTCTTGCATGAGATGCAAGTGCAGATTTGAATGGAGAGTTGGGTGATGTCATATTGTTTATTGGTAGTGTGGAAAGAGACGAGGAAGGAGTTGATGGTTTCGGTCTGGAATCTCTTTCGTGATCTTTGATACGGTCACGCTTTTTACTTAACAATATTTCATTAATAAAATAATTCGAACACTCACATAAATATTAGAATTTGGCAAAACACAATTAACTGATTAAGAATTCTTTAGTTTGATTCAAAATACATAAATGAAAATAACGATTTTTAAGTTGATTTTGTTGGTTGGAATCTCAATTAACAGAAAGATATGGTAACAATAACATATCTAAATTGACAAACTAATACAATTTTCACTGGATAAAAATGAATGCCATCTCTTTTTTAACCATCGAGTAATTATTGAGCAAAACATATTACAAAATTGTAGTAATTCAAACCGATAAACAAGCTATACTATCCCAATAATTAGTCATTAACGCGTATTTAATAATTGTCAAATTTACAAGTCATTCTTCCTTTTAAAAAATAAGAATCCATTATAAATTGAAAAAACCCAACATAGTATAGATAAAATATAATTAAAAATTTTACAGATTTCGGACAATTAAATAGCTAATTTTTTAAATTTTTAAACTATCTCATAAAACTTAATGTTTTTTGTTGTGCATTTTGTGTTGTATTTTATAATACAACATAAATATATTATTTTTAAGGATTTTAAATGTAAGTAATTTATCTATTAATTAATGTGTAAAAACTTTTGCTAAAGGATAAAAAATTTTTTGTAATTAAACAGTAATTCCTCTGAAGAAGTTTGCAAATATAGCAAACGAAATTAATTAGGAAAAAATAATTAAAATCAATAAATAACATCTCGCAAATTTAATAAAATACATTATGTTTTATTAAACAACAAAAAACTAACCATTAGCACCGAAGAACCCAAACAATTTTAACCAAACTTTGTTTTTTAAGTTTGTTGGGAGCATAAAGACTTCGTTCATAATTCAATTTAATGACACTTTGGAAAAAGATGGAGACTTAAGTAACAAAGAACTGATTAATTTTTGGATAATATTGGAATAAGTGGTGGGGGTCCTCCCGAACACCTGTTTAATGTGTCACACTTTTTTCAATGTTTGTTGGGAGCACACAGCATTCGTTCGTGAACGAATTTTGATGACACTTTGGAAAAAGATGCAAACATGTATGGCAAAGAACTGATTAGTTTTTGAGCGATAGTGAACAAAGTGGTGGGGGGTCCCTGGAGCACCCGTTTTTTTGAAAGCTCTATAGCTTCTGTACGTGATAAGCGAATTGGATGAAACTTGGTACATGAGTATGTAGTACGGTTTACAATAGTTCTGCATCCCAACTTCCGGTTTTTCACTTCCGGTAAAAAAAATTTGTTTGTACTTTTTTGAAGTTTTTTCAGTGTCTTTATGCACACTACAGCCTACAATAATGAAGTGATTATGATGAAACTTTTGGAATAGGGTTCCAATTAGTGTGAAAAGATAATTATTATGTTTTGGGACACATTGATCAAAGTGGTGGGGGGTCTACCATACAAATGCTGACTTTTCACACTTTGTTTTTTAAGTTTGTTGGGAGCATAAAGACTTCGTTCATTATTCAATTTTAATGACACTTTGGAAAAAGATGGAGACTTAAATAACAAAGAACTGATTAATTTTTGGATAATATTGGAATAAGTGGTGGGGGTCCTCCCGAACACCTGTTTAATGTGTCACACTTTTTTCAATGTTTGTTGGGAGCACACAGCATTCGTTCGTGAACGAATTTTGATGACACTTTGGAAAAAGATGCAAACATGTATGGCAAAGAACTGATTAGTTTTTGAGCGATAGTGAACAAAGTGGTGGGGGGTCCCTGGAGCACCCGTTTTTTTGAAAGCTCTATAGCTTCTGTACGTGATAAGCGAATTGGATGAAACTTGGTACATGAGTATGTAGTACGGTTTACAATAGTTCTGCATCCCAACTTCCGGTTTTTCACTTCCGGTAAAAAAAATTTGTTTGTACTTTTTTGAAGTTTTTTCAGTGTCTTTATGCACACTACAGCCTACAATAATGAAGTGATTATGATGAAACTTTTGGAATAGGGTTCCAATTAGTGTGAAAAGATAATTATTATGTTTTGGGACACATTGATCAAAGTGGTGGGGGGTCTACCATACAAATGCTGACTTTTCACACTTTGTTTTTTAAGTTTGTTGGGAGCATAAAGACTTCGTTCATTATTCAATTTTAATGACACTTTGGAAAAAGATGGAGACTTAAATAACAAAGAACTGATTAATTTTTGGATAATATTGGAATAAGTGGTGGGGGTCCTCCCGAACACCTGTTTAATGTGTCACACTTTTTTCAATGTTTGTTGGGAGCACACAGCATTCGTTCGTGAACGAATTTTGATGACACTTTGGAAAAAGATGCAAACATGTATGACAAAGAACTGATTAGTTTTTGAGCGATAGTGAACAAAGTGGTGGGGGGTCCCTGGAGCACCTGTTTTTTTTAAAGCTCTATAACTTCTGTACCTGATAAGCGAATTGGATGAAACTTGGTACATGAGTATGTAGTACGGTTCAAAATATTTCTGCATCCCAACTTCCGGTTTTTTACTTCCGGTAAAAAAAATTTTTTTGTACTTTTTTAAAGTTTTGTCAGTGTCTTTATGCACACTACAGCCTACAATAATGAAGTGATTATGATGAAACTTATGGAATTGGGTTCCAATTATTGTAAAAAGATAATTATCATCTTTTGGGACACATTGATCAAGGTGGCGGGGGGTCTACCATACAACTGCTGACTTTTCACACTTTGTTTTTAAAGTTTGTTGGGAGCATACAGACTTCATTCATTAATCAATTCTAATGACACTTTGGAAAAAGATGAAAACTAAAATGACAAAGAACTGATTAGTTTTTGGACAATATTGGGATAAGTGGTACGGGGTCTCCCAAACACTTGTTTACTGTGTCAGTATTTTTTCAATGTTTGTTGGGAGCACATAGCATTCGTCCGTGAACCAATTTGGATGACACTTTGGAAAAAAATGCAAACATGTATGGCAAAGAACTGATTAGTTTTTGAGCGATAGTGAACAAAGTGGTGGGGGGTGTCCCATACACCTATTTTTTTTAAAGCTCAATAATATCTGTACCTGATAATCGAATTGGATGAAACTTTGTACATAAGCATTAAGTATGATTTACAAAAATTCTGCATCCCAACTTCCGGCTTTTTACTTCCGGTAAAAAAAATTTTTTTTTAATTGTTGGCAGTTTTTTCAGTATCTTTATGCACACTACAGCCTACAATAATGAAGTGATTATGATAAAACTTATGGAAAGGTTTCAATTAGTGTAAGAAGATAATTATCATCTTTTGGGACACATTGATCAAAGTGGCGGGGGATCTACCATACAACTGCTGACTTTTTACACTTGTTTTTAAAGTTTGTTGGGAGCATACAGATTTCATTCATTAATCAATTTTAATGGCACTTTGAAAAAAGATAAAGACTTTATTGACAAAGAATTGACTAGTTTTTGGACAATATTGGGATAAGTGGTGGGATCCTCCCGAACACCTGTTTATTGTTTCAATGTTTGTTGGAAGCATACAACATTCGTTCGTTAAGTAATTTTGATTACACTTTGCAAAAAGATGCAAATATGTATGGCAAGGAACTGATTAGTTTTTTTAGTGATAGTGAACAAAGTGGTAGGGGGTCCTCCAAGCACCTGTTATTTTGGAAGCTCAATAGCTTCTGTACCTGATAATCGAGTTGGATGAAATTTGGTACATACACATTTAGTACGGTTTACAACAGTTCTGCATCCTAACTTCCGCTTTGTCACTTCTGATAAAATTTTTTTTACTTTTTCTCGTACAACAGAATTTATGTTTGTTGGGATACTACTGCCTGCTTTAATATTTTTATTATTAGAACTACGAAGTCCATAATATTGGTTAGCTTTTAATTAAAGTATTTTATGGATATTAGCACATTATATATCCAGAACACTATGTTTCCAGAGCTGTGGTGAAGTCAGCCTATGCATCAGCGTCGCAATATTTTTTGTTGATTTTGTGTTTGGCTCAATATGAAACGAAATGAAGATCACAAATGAATTACTACTTTATGCAAAATTAAAGTAGCTATTATAAATTATTGCTTAGTTATTATAGCTTAACCCTTAAACCAATTACTGCTAGCATCCTCTTTGAATCAGTAGACAACACATAAATTAAATTTAGACAGCAAATATAGAAAATAAATTTTCGATGACAATTAAAATTTAAAATTTGAAAACCGTAAACCGCGATTTTTAGCAGCGGCTTACGGTTACAATTTGATAAGCTGGAAACCGCGGTTTCGGTTCGGTTAAACCATGCAAACTCTAAATTTTATATTGTTTTCCGAATCGAAAATTAATACGTTACCTTTCTTTTCAAGCTTAACGCAGTTATCAAGCTTAACGCATCGTATCTTCTGATATTCAGAAATGTTAATCTTTAATTTATTATGTATTCCAGCTTTAAATAAAAAAACATACTGAAAAATAATCAGTTGGGGGGGGGGGTCCGGACCCGAATAATTTCCATGTCGTTTAATAGGTGTTGGAAAGAAGTATTTAAAATTTTATACTGGCATTTTTGTATCATTTTTAACAGTGTAACATCAGAAATAATAATTTAAAGATGGCGCTGGCATTGATAGCTCTTATTTTTTATTAACTTGAACTTTCTTTTATCCCTAACCAGCCGTGACAGTTTAGGTTTAACGTTATTTTTTACTTTTGGCGTTTTAGGTACATTAAACCAAACAAATACAGTTATTAAAAATTATTTACTTATTTTACAAACAGAAGCTTTTTTTGAATTCGAAAATTCTTTTGCAATTATTGGTTTTTGTATTAGATGGTATAAAAGAATGAAATGAAACTTGGGTACCTTTTATAGTAATCGCTTGTTTGTATCTAAATTTTAATTTTTTTCTGTGAATTGATATTCATTTTTATCAGAGTATCATGGTAGAACCCCAGTTTGAAGCCCATTCGATAAGTTCTTAAGGTGTTTGAATAATATTTCTGTTCCCCTGCATGCTATAACAGTATATGCGGTATGCTTCAGTGTACCACCAATCCCATCAAAAAATTCCTTTCTATTGCTGGTAGCCAAAATGCAATGCTGCATCAACTTTATAATCTGTAAGGGCAGCACATGAAACACAGTTTATCAAAGTTTTATAATCCTGAAAATCAGCATCGGTAATCAAAGCCATCTGAGGAGTTAATCCAAGCCATCTCCTCAATTTATTTTTAAACTCCTCGTAAGCTTCATTTAATGTACATAGCAATAAACGCTTTTGTGGTATATATGCACTCATCTTCTTTAAAGATAAAGTATCTCGTATCCCTGGCATCAATCTATAACTGATTTCACCACTTTTATCAAACTCTTTCACAACATTTATATCTGTTTTAATTACACCTCTTTTCACCGTAGCAGATGAAGGAATTGAAAATGATTTTCTTGTAGTGTTTTACTTTTTTCAACAAAGTGACGAGTAGCCGGAGCGGTTAAATTTAATTTGAATGAATCTACAGATGTTACTGCAATTATAGTAGTCGTTGTTGCTAAATTTAGGAAATTATCTATTATTATTTTACAATGTTACATACATGAAATTCATCCGGCTGTTTTTCATACACTTTTTGGTTTTACTTTGGCAGAATTTTTATTGGGAAAAAACAGAAGCATCAAGTAGACCAATGATTAGGTGATGATTACGACATTGACGGTATAGAAAGTAATGATTTTAGTACTGATAAAGACGAATCATTATGTGAACGTGATATGGGTTTAAAAAGGGAGTGAAGATATTCTGTCGTTTGTAATATAAAGGTTAAATGCGTAAGATAATTAAATATCCAGAGAACCACAAGAAAATTTTGTATTGGGTATATTGAGCAAAAGACCATGCTCGAAGACCAAAATTTTTAATTTCATTGATAATTTTGTTAATTTAATGTTTCAAATTTTCTTTCTGAGAATGATGAAACTAGTTAAAGAAAATTTTTTTTATATTTTTAAGAAATAAAGTCATTTCAGTGTTTGTGCAATAAAAAATCTCAATTCATATTAGTGTTTGTGTTTGTTTTTGTTGTATAGATTTGAAGTGGCGATATTTTTTGAAAATTGTTATGGAATCAATAAGGCTGTTTGCCAACATTAAATTAACAAATAATTTGAGATTCCACTGAACTCCGAACCAAAATTATAATTTTCATTGATAATCTACATAAATAATTCAAATGTATTGTTTTCTTCTTGTATTCGATAATTTTTTTGAAATGTCGTCGAAATCTGAAGCGATTCCTAATAGATTTATCTAAAAAATTGTTACACCGCCTATTTTCAGTCAACACCGCGGGTTTGTGAGTATTGATCAATTTTTTGAGGATTTTTTAACGCTAATTTTAAAGTTTCGAGGGTTAAAATTATCAGGGAAGACCCACGACGGTGAGGCCTTTCAGGGATGCCAGACTCAGTGAAAAAAATCACTTTGAAAAGCAACAGTTCTACATCTTGTCACTCGAATAGTAAAAAGATGGTCCGCTATTGATGCTATAGTGTAACGTATGAAGTTTGCAGGCTCAGGTAAAATCGATTTGATCCAGACAGACGCTCATTCATTTATAATGTATTTGTAAAATACCGTCAAATCAGCGACATACAAGCAATACAGCAAATAAGATTTGAATTGCCAATCAATTTAACAGCTCTCTGCTATGTAGAATCAAGACACTTCAAACTAATTATATGTATGCTGCATTCCCTATGTGAGAACAATATTCCATAATTCCATGCAGGGACGATTAAATAACTTATATTTTAAAAGAAGCTATTTGCTATTAAAATCCTTACGACGCAAAAATATTAAATAGAACAACGTTCTTAGCCTAGCTAAAAATATGAGAATTCCACTTCATATTATTTTCAACCTCTACTACTAGAAGTCTAAGAGATTCTTTCTCTTCAAGATCAGTTTTTCTTCAAGAATCAAAGTTTGATGAGTGAAAACGGATTAGGCGTTGATAACCTAGAAAAACAGCAAACTTTAGTTTTGGTAGTGTTGAATTCAACATTATTAGCAATAAGCGAATCCATAACTGTTTTTAAATCAATGTTTAATAAACCTATGAAATTTGACCTAGTGCCATTAAGCGCTACCGGTGAGTATAGATTAGGTGTTTCATGAGAAGCATGAGGTGTGCTTTCATAAGCAAAACTATCATTCATTGTCTTTCATTAATTATTTTTGACGACTTAAGAAGCCCATAATATTAAAATAATTGTTCAAATACTTTAGCAACAATCAGCAAGATTGATAGGTTTGTAATTTGTTGGATCCGTTTTAGGCACCTTTTTTGGAACTGGGCTGTAATAATGGGCTGTAACTGGGCTGTATAATTGTTCAAATACTTTAGCAATAATCAGCAAGATTGATAGGTTTGTAATTTGTTGGATCCGTTTTAGGCACCTTTTTTGGAACTGGGCTGTACACTACTCATTTTTTCAAAAAATCCCCTTCTTATATGACAAATAGACAATTTTAGTAATGCTTAGCAAATGTTTTAAAAATAACTGAAGGAATACTATCTGGCCCAGATGCCTTATTAGTATTAATTTGTAGAAGCAATTTCCTAATTATATTTTTACGAAAACTGATCCACCCCATTTTGATAGAAACTACAGTAACTGGATTAGCTTGCAAATTTGGTTTCACTAATGGCTTTTTAAAAATTGCGGCGAGTGCTTAGCAAAATTAGGAGCTTTCCTAATAAAAAGATTTTACTTCGGTCTGAAAGACTTAAGTATTACATTTATGAGCTCAAAGTGAAATTCTTACCCCCACTTTTTTTGGCATTTCTCGACGTTTTAGGACCTACTGATTCTAAAAAAGCACAAAAAAAAATGTATGTCTGTCTGTCGGCCGTCCGTCATTACCTACGCTGCAGGGAAAACCGCTGGAGAGATTTCAAAAATTATTTTTCTAAAAATAGGTATACTCAAGACACAGGTCCGAAAGGACGCTGTGTTCGATAACTGTACCGGAAGTGTGTCAAAAAATCATTATGTGTGTCAAAAATAGCAAATTTTCATATTTTTGGCTTAAAAGACGTTCATTTTAAGTGATTACGAGTAGGAACATTAAATTTGGAGAAACTTTGATGGTAGGGATTGGTATGTGAGATCAAAAACTAGATTATTGCATTATAAGTTTGTCAAAAAAATGTTTTATTTACTTTTTTACCCAATTTTTTGGGAAAAAAATAAAACTGTTTGTTTGAAATGAAATTTTATTATTATTATTGAGATTTATGGCATTATAAGTTTGTCAAAAAAATGTTGTCAAGTGTGTCAAAAGCAAGGTTTTCATTTATTTTATTTCCCAATTTTTTAGAAAAAAATAAAATTAATAGTTTGTATGACATGATATTTTATTTTTATTATAGAGAATTATGGCATTATAAGTTTGTCAAAAAAATAATGTCGAGTGTGTCAAAAAATGATTTCATTTATTTTTTAAGACATTTTTTTGGAATAAAATGTAGCTGTTTTTATGACGTAAATGCAATTGAAAATGAAATTGGACATGGAAATTTTTGAATTTGTTATAGTTTTTGAAATATTTTTGGAATTTTGAAAAAGTTTGTATTTTTGATTTTGCAATAATTTTTGCAATATTTTTAGAATTTCGGAAAAAGTTTTCATTTTTAATTTTGTAAGAATTTTTGGAATAGATTTAGAATTTTGAAAAATTTTTATTTTTGATTTTATTATAATTTTTGGAATTTTGAAAAAAATTTCAATTTTTGATTTTGTAATAATTTTTGCAATATTTTTAGAATTTTGGAAAAAGTTCGAATTTTTAAGAATTTTTGGATTATTATTGGAATTTATAAAAAGTATTTCATTTCATTCTAATTTTTGGAATATTTTTGGAATTTTGAAAAAAGTTTCAATTTTTGATTTTGTTATAATTTTTGCAACATTTTTAGAATTTTGGAAAAAGTTTTAACATTTGATTTTGTAAGAATTTTTGGAATATTTTTGGAATTTTGAAAAATTTTGTATATTTGATTTTATTATAATTTTTGGAATTTTGAAAAACGTTTTAATTTTTGATTTTGTAATAATTTTTGCAATATTTTTAGAATTTGGAAAAGTTTAAATTTTTAAGAATTTTTGGAATATTATCGGAATTTAGGAAAAGTTTAAATATTTTATTTTATTCTGATTTTTGAAATATTTTTGGAATTTTGAAAAAAGTTTGATTTTATTTAATTTAACAATATTTTTGGAATTTTGATTATAATTTTCCGGCAACGTATTGATGTTTCGTGTTAGTTTTGTAGTAAATTTCTAAACAGAGATAAAAAATACTTGTACTTGAACAAAGAGTTATGTTTGAAATACATCGCTGCCCAAAACTAAAAACCATGTCCTCATAAAAGTTTTTTGCCGAAAACTATATACAAATCCTTAACCCAAACCGAAGTCTTGATATCTCAGATCTGTGAGATTTCAGCCCCTCCATATTTTCTCTATTAGTTTTCTTTAAAAATATGTTATTTTTTTTCTATTCGGTTTTCATCAGTTTTATTTCGGTTATGCTTTGGAATAGTAGATTCTTATATGAGCTTTGAATGTTCATATAAGTTCATAAAAGTTTTTTGCCGAAAACTATATACAAATCCTTAACCCAAACCGAAGTCTTGATATCTCAGAGCTGTGAGATTTCAGCCCCTCCATATTTTCTCTATTAGTTTTCTTTAAAAATATGTTATTTTTTTTCTATTCGGTTTTCATCAGTTTTATTTCGGTTATGCTTTGGAATAGTAGATTCTTATATGAGCTTTGAATGTTCATATAAGTTCATAAAAGTTTTTTGCCGAAAACTATTTACAAATCCTTAACCCAAACCGAAGTCTTGATATCTCAGAGCTGTGAGATTTCAGCCCCTCCATATTTTCTCTATTAGTTTTCTTTAAAAATATGTTATTTTTTTTCTATTCGGTTTTCATCAGTTTTATTTCGGTTATGTTTTGGAATAGTAGATTCTTATATGAGCTTTGAATGAAGACATTTCTTCACGAGGGTGAAGTTCGGAAGGAATCATCCGAGTGAAGAATTGCCTTCATCCTAAGCGAATACAAGATGCTATTTTATCCACGACTTTAAAAATATTTGAAATGATTAAAAATATTATTAAAAATATTTGAAATGATTACTAATATAAAGTTTTCATTTAAAACTTTATATCGCCATATTAAAATTAATTTATCATAGAAAACAATGTTGTTTATTTTAGATTTATATATGTATTGTTCTTGTTTAAACTTGTTTATATTACTATACCAACAAATCAAGTTTTTAATTTGTTAGAGGAATTTTTTATAAATAAAGTGGAATGAAATAAATAAAAGAGAATTTTTTATATAAATTGGAATGAATACAATTACAATGAAAGATATACGCATGGAAAGTATATATTCTTTAGTAGTCGTGGATAAAAGCATTTTTTAAATTTCTTCTTGCTTCTTTATGTATACTCGAAACCCCTAGATCATCCTTCGGAACGATCAATTTGAATAAACTTGCGCATACCCAGGTGTATTATTTCTAAAAATTAGAAGCAGAAGTGTTTGAATTAAAGATATCTCTAAGTCACTGCCAATCTGCAGCTTTATAATTTCCAAACAAGACTAGCAGCCAAATTCTGTAACTGTGAAGTGGGGAAGTGATAAGTTTTTTATCACTTCACCGCAAAAATATCTAAGTGAGTGAAGTTTTAAAACAATAAAGTTAACACTGACGTTTTGTTTGGCATTGAAATGAAATCGTTTCTTTTGTTGTTATTGACATTATGTCAAAAAACAGCATGACGTCAATGCGATTTGAGTTTTGAAAATTGCATTTCCAAATTAAATTCAGATTAATTTTACAAATTTAATTTCTAAAATATTTATATATACTTAAATTTGTAAAAATTTACGTTTAAATTGTGTTGAAACTTAAAATAAACATTTAATGTTATGTATATTTGACGTTTGACAGTGCGGGGCTTGCTATTAGATTTTCTAACCCTCTAATCGCATATAGAATCGAAAAAATGGTAATATGATAAAAAATTAATGATAAAATCGAAATGAAGAAATTTTTAACACTTCACCACTTCACAGTTACAGAATTTGGCTGCAGGATTAGTTTTAAACGGCTTAAGAACTTGTAAATTTAAATGTGTGAAAATCAAATTATGATCTGATCCACCTAAAGGTTCTGATTCTTTTAATTGTACCAACGAAAGATCATTTGTCAAAAACAATTCACTCCTGTCGCCAGGAATGTTTATTATTTATTTCACTCAGATAATATACCAACCTTCCAGATTCCCTCGGTAGGTTGGTATATTATCTGAGTGAAAATAAATATAAAATAAAACAATAATATAATAATAATATAGTAAAAATTTTGTTTGACCAAAATGTTTTAGTATCAATAAGTTCGTTCCATTCACAAAAATAAAAACCCAACAAAAGTATTTGTTTTCCAAGGCAGACAGATTGGGCCTTAGAAACGAAGTTATTACAGTCCTATTAATCCTTTAAAGTCTGGATTCAAATCTTCTATTTAATCGTCACTTACACAGCAAGAAAAGCCACATTGTTCGTGGAACGCTTTGCTTTGAACTCGGTCGTTTTGGAAACACCCAGAGAAATACGCCAAATTCAGTCGTCAGAAGTTAGTATGACAGATCTTGATTTAAAAACCAAAATTGTTGAAAAAATCTTAAGAGGGTTAAATACCAACAAAGCCTCCGGTCTGGACAACATTCCTTCTATTATTCAAAAAACATTTTCAAAAGAACTGCACCTACTCTTACAAAAATTGTCTACAAATTCTATAAATCTGGTATTTTCTCTTCGTGCTTGTCAGCCAATGTCTAGCCCGTCGCAAAAAAAGGAACGAATTGAACTTTGTAGCCCATCGTTGGAACAGCATACTTGATAAAGGTGGTGAAACATACGTTATCGCATTAGACATCTCAAAAGCATTTGATCGAATCTGGCATACCAACTTGATCAACAAGCTAGTTGCGTAGGATTTCAGCCCACAATCCTAAAGCTGATTAAAAAAATTTTCACAGGCCGATATATTTCGGTATCCATCGATAACTTTTCTTCTGAGTCTAAATTAATTAACGCTGGTGTACCCCTCAGTAACGCTCAGTTTTATTCCTTACTCTAGTTTTAATTTATATCAACGAACTCTAGAAATTCACAAGTAATCCGATAAATAGTTTTGCAGATGATAGTACACTGCAAAAACGAATAAAGCCTGGGAGATGCTGCCATAAATGTAAACGAGAACCTAAAAACAGTCGATTGGGGTGACAAAAATTTAGTCAATTTTAATTTCACCAAAATACAGCTGTTAATTGTTTCCAGATCAAAGAGTTCGCTAATGATATTTCAATTAGTATGTGTGACAATCAAATAGACGAATGTGAAGCGTTCGTCTATTGAGAGTCGCAATTTCCAATAACCTACTCTCAATAACCTCCAATAGCCTCAAAAAATCTCGGCTTCCTCAATAGATGTAAAATCTATTTAACTCCGTATCAATTACTCCACATTTATAAGTGTAATATTCGTCCTAGTATGGAGTATCGTTGTCAAGTTTGGGCGATGCACATGTTTCCATCCTGGCTCTTTCTGACTCTGTACAAGAACGTACTATGTGAATTGTTGGTGATCGAAATTTAACATCAAATCTTAATTCCCTACAACACCGTCGTACAACAGTTGCTGATCTCGTTGTTTTTTATAAATATCGTCACTAGAAGTTCTCGAACGAAATCAGATCTACTATTACTCAAACATATTCTTTTTCCACGTTTTACTCGCCAATCGGTTTGTGCAAACAGTCAAACTGCTGCGATTACTCACTGTTATAGTGACAGAATACAGTGGGATTTCTTTGTCCGTACATTACATAAATGGAATGTTTTGCACGAATCAATAGTCTCGAGGACATTCAATCCACGAAAGTTTAAAAAAAGCGTGCGTCAACACTTTAGAACGCATGTTTTTGTGAAACCTAGGTCTTAAAAGGTATCTATGAGTTGTTGTGACACATATTGTAATTCCTATAACACAACACTTTTTATTAAAAAATTTCTTTGGACCCCCTCCCCCCCCTCCTAAATTTTTTTCTGTGCGCGCCTCTGATAGGAACTTTCAATAATACTTATGCCTATAACGACAATTGGTTTGGATAAGATTAGTAACTGTCAGTCAGCACAAAACAATATCACGGTGAGACATACTTTACCCAAATTTCTATACTTTACTACTTGTTCGTCAATAGCAACTGTAATGTCCATGTAATTGCATTATATAGAATCCAAATTGTATTTATGGTAACACTAATTGAAATACATTCATTCCATTCTATGTTCATAGTCAAGAACGTGTGTTTACTTACAAGTAAGAATATAATAGTGGCGACGAAAAATGGGATTCAAAAAAGAAATAAATATTGAATTAAATTAAATTTGTTGAAATCCACGTGAAATATGAATTAAAATCTAAAAAAAAAAAAAAAATTGAAAATTAAAAATTTGTGTTACGAATTTTGAGTGAAAACATAACCTCAAAATTATACGTTTAAAAAAAAATTGATTGGACATATAACCTTCAAATTAAACGTTTACAAACGTTTACTTTTGCGTTTAATCAAATACACTACGATGGCGGATTATTATATTTTTGAAAAATTCGACAAATCCAAAACGACGTTTACACGATGGGTGGAACGTTTTGAAGGAGTAATGCTAATTGTTGCAACGGAAAAAGAAAAAAAACTATACTTACTGCTACACTACATGGGGCAAGAAGCATATGATGTTCTGGCGGACAAACTAGCTCCAGCAAAACCAACAGCAAAAACATACGATGAAATAATCGAAATTTTGAAAAAAGTGTACGATCCTGAACCATTAGAGATATTGGAAAATTATCGATTCCATCTTCGAAAGCAAGCTGATGACGAATCCGTTGAAGAGTTTTTGATTTCGCTTCAAAAATTAGCAATTAATTGTAAATTCGGAACATACTTAAATACAGCGAAATCAATTTGTGTTTGGTCTACAAAGTGGTAGAATACAGAATCGGCTGCTGGAAACAACAGAATTGAAGTTGGAAAATGCGCTTGCTACAGCAAAGGCGATGGAGCTTTCTGCAAAAGGCGGAGCTAAAATATAACAGACGAAATGGTTGAATCAACCGGTAAATTACATTCATCAGCAAAATGTAAAGAAAACTAGTTCAAATACGGAGCCAGACATGAAAAAGAACCAGTACGAATAAAAAGGTTCCTGTTTTCGTTGCGGGAAAAAGGATCATCGGGCAAATAAGTGTTCACATATAAGTTTGGTGTGTTCATTTTGTAATGTCAAGGGGCATATTCGATCTGTGTGTTTCAAAGCGAGGAAAGACGACCGCTCTACAAATTTCATCGATGAAGCCGAAACATCTATTGAGGACATTGAAGAAGTCTTAAACATTTCTGAGAGTTTTTTAAATTCAAATGATCATTCAAAAATGTTTCTTAATCTAAATGTTAACAATTTCGTTTTAGGTTTCGAAATCGATAGCGGTTCTCCTGTAACGATAATAAATCATGATGATAAGAAGAAACATTTTCGGAACGAAAAATTGCTTGCTACGAAAACAAAATTGGTTAGCTATTGTGGAGGCGAAATCAAAGTACTAGGGTATTTTACGGTCAGTGTTGATTCTGATATTGATTGTCAAATATTGAAAATTTACGTGGTCGAATCGAATCGCAAACCGTTACTGGGACGTGAATGGTTGCGAAATTAGAAATTGGATTGGAATCAAATTCTGAATGCGTCGGAAAATGTACAGCTTGTTTCTTCAGTTCAAGCGAAGCAAACTCCAATCAAATTAGAACAACTGAAAAATAAATATTCATCCGTTTTCGAAAAGTCAATGGGAAAAATCAAAGATGTTCAGGCTCGCATTCTGTTACGTGACGACGTACAACCAGTTTTTGTTAAAGCAAGAAAATTGCCTTTTGCATTACGTGCTGCAGTTGAACGAGAACTAGATGATTTGGAAATTAATGGTATCATCAAAAAGGTGAATTCATCCAAATGGGCTACACCCATTGTTCCGGTCAAAAAGCAAGGTGATAAAGTTCAATTGTGTGGGGATTACAAAATTACTGTGAATCCGAGAATTCTGATCGAGAAATATCCACTTCCCACAATTGACGAACTGTTTGCAGGTGGTGAAAAATTTACGAAAATCGATCTCAGTAAGGCTTATTTACAGATGGAAGTACATCCGAATGATCAAGAAATTCTCACATTGAGTACTCATCGTGGCCTTTACCAACTTACTCGAATGATGTATGGAATTGCATTGGAACCGGCAAAATGGCAACGAGAAATTGAACAAATTTTAAAAGATATCGATGGTGTTGCGGTATTTCTTGACGACATTAAAATTACAACACCAAACGATGAAGTACATGTACAGAGACTTGAAGAAGTTTTATCACGTCTGCATAAATATAACATGCGAGTAAATTTCGAAAAATGTGAGTTCATGTCTACGGAAATTGAATACTGCGGCTACAAGATAGATCGAAATGGTATACACAAAATGCAGTCGAAAATTGAAGCAATAATGAAAATGCCAGAGTCTACATCCAAAGATGAAATTCGTGCTTTCACTGGACTGGTAAACTACTACGGAAGATTCTTCGAAAATCTCAGCACAATGCTTTATCCGTTGAATAATTTACTAAAGGATAAGTTAAAGTTTGTGTGGGATGATGAATGTAAAAAATCATTTCAAGATGTTAAGCGTCAAATACAAAAACAAATACATCTGGCACATTACGATCCTACATTGCCTTTAGTGCTGGCTACTGATGCAAGTCCAGTTGGTGTTGGTGCAGTACTGAGTCACATCTACCCTGACGGCACGGAAAGACTGATACAATTTGCGTCAGAAACATTATCGCCAGTTCAACAAAGATATACACAAATTGACCGGGAGGCATACGAGATCATCTTTGGCATACGCAAATTTTACCAGTACGTCTGTGCTCGAAGATTCATTTTGATTACGGACAACGAACCACTTACACAGATACTTTCACCAAGAAAAGAATTGCCTACGTTGACTGCAACATTATGCAATTTTTTTACAACCATTTGATTACGAAATCAAGTTCAGAAAATCAGCTGATCATTGCAACGCCGATGCATTATCAAGATTACCGATCCCGGATATGCATAGGAAAATTGAAGAAGTTGAAATATCGAAATCGATGCTATCGAAACATTACCTTTGACTGTACAACAACTCAAAGATGCAACTGCCAAAGACGAATCGGTAAACGAACTGATTTCCGGATTGAAATCTGGAAAGATTGTACAATCAGACAAACGTTTTAATATCGATCAAATGGAATTTACACTGCAAAATGATTTTCTGTTACGAGGGTTGCGTGTCTACGTTCCAAAAGAAGTGCGAAAACAAGTTTTGGAAGAACTACACATTGCACACTTTGGAATTGTACGTATGAAAGCGCTAGCAAAAAGTCATTGCTGGTGGCCAGGGCTAGATGCAAACATCGAAAATTTGGCGAAAAATTGTATTCAGTGTCAAATGGCAAAACCGAATCCGAGGAAAGTTACAACACATATTTGGGAACCGCCTAGTTATCCATTCCAGCGAGTACACGTTGATTTGGCGGGCCCATTCATGGGAAATTATTTTTTCATCCTAATCGACGCTTACACCAAATGGCCCGAAGTTCAAGTTATTCCGAATATTACAACAACGATAACGATTGAACGATGTCGGGACATTTTTTCAAGATTCGGAATACCAGAAGTGTTGGTTAGTGACAACGGACCGCAATTTACATCGAATGAATTCGAACAATTCATGTCCTTGAATGGAATACGACACAAATTCAGCGCACCATACTATCCTGCGACGAATGATCAGGCAGAAAGGAACGTCCAAACATTCAAGAATAAACTAAAGACCATTAAGTGCAACCGATCCGATACCAACAAAGAATTAGCGAAAATATTGTTGAACTATCGACGTACACCGCATGCATCTACGGGTGAATCACCATCATTTCGAATGTTCAACCGTCAAGTTCGATCACGTTTAGACATTATGATGCCGAAACAACAACAGCATATAATTCAAAACAAAAACTCTGAAATTAAAGTAAGATCGTTCAACATCGACGATCGCGTTTCGGTACGAAATTACAGCGGCGATGAGAAGTATTTGTTTGGTACAGTAATCCAAGTGCTGGGTAACTTACACTACATGGTTCACCTGGATGATGGCCGTGTTTGGAAACGACATATTGACCAAATGCATCGATTGGGATGCAAAATACAACTACCGAAGAATGAGGTAATTCCGTACGACTACGATATTAGCAAAAATCATGAAATCATACCAGATGAAACCAGTACTTATCAAATACCAAATAACATCGACGTTCAACTAAATGAATCAGGACCATCTGAAGATATCCAACCAATACATTCCCGCTCAGGAGAAGGGGAAACTGCAATCGTTACAGAGACTGCGTCGATTCCGGAACAACGAATGTCAAAACGAACGGTAAAGCCTAAGAAAATTTTGACGTACAATAAAAAATTTGAACAAGTGTAAAGTAGATAACTAAAAAAAAAAAGGGGGGGAAAGACCTTCAGTCATTTTATTAATACAGTTCATTATACTTTTGCATTTAACTTTTGGATTAATTTCGATAAATGATAATTGTAATTGAATTAAATTAAAAGGGGAAACTGTAATGTCCATGTAATTGCATTATATAGAATCCATTGAAATTGTACTTATGGTAACACTAATTGAAATACATTCATTCCATTCTATGTTCATAGTGTTATGCGAGTAGCTATATAATAGCTTGGACTTTTATACCAATTAATGTACTTCGGACAATATATAAAACATTCAGAAAACTAATTCTATTCCCTCCCTACGAATCACAACCGAGGAATCTCTTATATCCAACTAACTTAATCTAACATTTCAAAATGGCAATAATCAAAAAAAAGAACTAGAAAATGAATATACAAAAATTTTACAAAAGACAATATATATAGACCTGACCTGCTTATGTTGATCGACGTCTTGACAGCACCTTCAGTTCAGCTCCACATCATTTAGTTTCATTAATAAATTTACGATTGGCTGCTTCCCCTATTCATCTAGCCATCCAATTTCAGGCTTTGTCTTCAATGTTATTGACATTTTATTTGAGCGAATGAGAGTAAATTTTAAAAATATGTGCTTCGAATAAATATTTCCTTTATCAAATAATATTTCATGGCTTTTATATTTAAATGATGTTTATATTTACTATATTATTTATCTTTCTTAGAGTCCCTTTTTTATTATATTGTGAACACGGTTATCAATCTTTATGTCACCGGTCAAGAGTTGATGATATTTTTCCAATAAATCGAATTATTTATGAAATATACATTTTGTTTATTTATTGAAAAAAATTAACGTTATGTTAATATTTTTGTTAACAATGATAGATTTGAAAAGAATTATTTTTATTACTACTTGATATTTTCTTCAACCTTTAATTAACCGGCGGGTATTTTTATAATCACTACCCTAAATTAAACTATATTTTATTTATTTTCATTACATTTTACCTTTTTTTCTTTAATGTTTTCGTTTTAAAATATATACATCAACAGACCGAAAAAGAATGAATTGAATTTCCTATTATTTTAGATTTTTAACCTCGAAAAACTGATTTTACAAAAAAAAAATGTCATCTTTTTTTTTGACATCTTCTAATCAATCCGGAAAACGAAGATTGAGCAAAACTGAGTAACAACTATTCGTTAAAAATGAAAATAAAATTGGTGCGTTCGTTTATTTTTTATAATTGTAATTCGAAATTGAACTGACCGTTGGAAAATTTGAAATTATTATTAACGTAAAAATGAACTGAAATTATGGAAATAAATTTTTATTGAATTGAAAAAAGAAGATGAATTGGTTTTATTATTGTTTAGGCGAATATCACGGACGTTACACCATGAATTCAAGGTAAAAATCAAGATATTTACCCTTGAAATCACTAAAACGTCATCACCCCCTCTACGTCAGAAACCATCAAACTACTTCCCACAACTAATCTGTATCTGGGATCGAGTTATCAATGGTGACCAACGCCAGGGTCGATGATCAATTTCAATACTCATGAAGTTCCTAGGAACTATCAGTGAGTACCGAAATCGATCATCCATCCATCTAACGTCAGCACCATTGAACCCTCGATACAACCAGTAAAATATGACACTGAAGGTGTGAATCCCAGAGACAACAACCAGACAGAGGAACGACCCTACCTAACGAAAAGACATCATTCCCTGATGTCTTTCGCGTGATGGACTCCAAGATTCTTACCGCTCATATCTGTGCACTCATAGAGTACATTTCCAATCTTAGTCTTAATCATCGCAGGTAAGAACTTTGGAGCCAATTTTGCCGAGAATTTTTTTGTAGCGTCACTCAAATGATGTTGCCGTACATACACATGTTGTTTTGGTTGAAAAGTCCGTAGTTTAGATCGCAGGTTGTACTGATGTTGCGACTTTTTGAAGGCTGCTTTTAAATTTTGTTGAACCCGGTTCCTGAGCAGAGTCAAATGATCAGAGCGTTCTAATTCCTCACCAGCATCTTCACCAAGCTGGTGTAGTGATCTCACCAATTGGTAAGTATTTCCATCCGTTATTGGATGTTGACCAAATAATAGATAGTACGGTGAGTACTTGGTAGCTGAATGTACTGCTGCCCGCAGTGCATATGCGATTTCACCAATTTGTGAGTCCCACTTGGTATGTTGACCTTTAATGAACGCTCGAATTGCTGCTAGAACTGACCTATTGACCCGCTCTGACGCGTTGCTTTGAGGACTATAAACACCGGTCCTAATGTGTTTAATGCCGAAATCTGACAAAAGACTTTGAAAGTTCCTACTAGTGAACTGCTTGCCATTGTCACTGTGCAGAAACTCTGGTACCCCATATGTAAGAAACACTTCATTCCTTAGAAAAGCATTCACCTTCGGTGAAGTTGCGTTTCTAAGTGGTTTCAGTAGTACAAACTTCGTAGCATGATCCAGAACTATCAATAACACCGTATTCCCAAGTGTAGAACGAGGATACGGTCCCAAAAAATCTATATAGACTCTCTGCCATGGACGTGCTGTTTCGAATTGATATTGCATCGAAGGACGCAATATCTGATTCGTGGCTTTTGTTTGTTTACATGTGTCGCAGGACACAACATAGTTGTGTACCTGTGACGCCATGCCCGGCCAATAATAAAGACGTCGAAGTAATTCTAAAGTCTTTTTAACACCTCCATGAGCAGCAGTACTATCATCGTGATGTTTCTGAATCATGTTGGAAGTCATCGGTTTTGGTACCCAGAGTTTCCACACAGGAACATCGTTGGGTATTGCATCAGGTCTTGGCTCAATACGTATGTATAGCTTATCATCCACCACTTTAACAGATGGAAAGTCGTTGGGTGATGATTGAACTTTAGCTATCATATCCGTATATTCTTTGTGCCGATAACCTTCATTGTCGATTTTAATGTCGTTAATGTGATGTACTAATGCTTCCGTCAATTCTTCGTGTGTATCGTCATAAAGACGAGATAGAGCATCAGGGACTATATTTTGGGTACCTTTTTGGTGGACAATGGTAAAATCCATATGTTGGAGTTTTAGGCTCCACCTAGCCAGACGACCACTCAAGTCTTTCTGTGACATAAGCCACTTCAGACTTGAGTGATCAGTCACAATTGTGAATCGGTGACCTTCAACATAGCCCCTGAATTTCTTCACACTCAGAATTGCCGCAAGACATTCAAGCTCAGAAACTGAGTAATTCCTTTGAGCTTTGTTAAGCTTCTTCGACATGAAGGCTATCGGACACTCTTGTCCGTCAGTATCAACCTGATACAACACACTACCTATCCCTGTCAGACTCGCATCGCATCTAATAAAGAACTCTTTATTATAGTCAGGGTTTACTAATACTGGTGCTGTAGTCAGCAATCGTTTTAAATTTTCGAAAGCAGCTTGCGCTTCCAATGTCCATTTCAATTTTCCCGAGCTCTTCTTCAATAAATCTGTAATTGGTGATACCACGCTTGCATAGTTTGGTATGAAACGTTGGTACCAACCAGCCATTCCCAATAGTCTACGTATTTGTTTCACTGTTGACGGAGCTGGATACTCAGCAACAGCTCTTACCTTGTCAGGGTCTGTTCGAAGACCATCTTCACCAACCAAAAATCCCAAGTATTTCACCTCTCTCAGAACAAATTTGCTTTTCTTAAAAGCCGCTCTTAACAATGAAGAGACTTTGGACAGCAATTCCATATGTTCCTGGAACGTGGAAGAGACTACCAATAGATCATCTAAATAAACAAAGACATTTTCGTGATATTGATGTGGTATCACTTTGTGCATTAGCCGACACATTGTCTGGGGAGCATTGCACAATCCAAAGGGCATAACCCGGAATTGATACAATGGACGACCAGGCACTGTGAAGGCTGTCTTGTCTCTAGATGCTTCTGCCAGAGGAATCTGCCAGAAAGCATCTTTGAGATCAATACTGGAAATGTACTTTGTGCTATTTAGACGACCTAGTAAGCCATCAATCAAGGGAAGTGGGTAAGCGTCCTTTTTTGTGAGTGAATTGACACGACGGCTATCAATACATAATCTGTTTTTACCAGATTCTTTTTGTACCAAAACCACTGGCGAGCACCAAGAACTGTTACTCTCTTCGATCACGCCTATTTGAAGCATTCGGTCGAGTTCGGCATAAACCTTTAGTTGAACAGCCGGCGATGTGGGATAATGCCTCTGTTTAACAGGCGCACTATCACCAACATCGATGACATGTTCAACCAAAGAAGTCTTTCCGAGTCCAGACACTTCAAATGACGGGAAAGAATCCTTGATCATATCCAGTTCATGTTGCTGATCAGTGGTCAGGTTGTGTGTATTTAAAATTATTGGCTCTGTACGAGTCAGTTCACTAACAAAAGAAGGAACAATACCGAATTTCTCCCAGAAATCTATGCCCAGGTAGAGCTCTTCTCGTAATCCAGGGACAATATGGAACCGCATTGGTTTAGTGGAGCCATTCACGGTTATTAGAACTTCTATGTAACCCAAAATTTTTGTTGCAGTACCATCTGCCGTACGAATACACGAAGTGTACTTACGGTAAGTTGTACCTGCTGATTCCAATAATTCCAAGGAATTTCTTCCAAGTATTGTGACTGACGCTCCACTATCCAATAGTCCTGAAATATGTTTGTCCAAAATCCTTATTGTTAGTCGCGGCCGAGGATCCTTTGTTTCTGAAAGGATAGATGAAATACAAGCTTTACGAAATAATTTCCTCATCCTCCAATATCGGATGTTACGTTCAAGACGTCTAAAATACGTTCGATGTAATGATGGGAAATTAAATGTATTCGATGATTTTATTCGGGTTTCTTGAGTAATGGAAGATCGTCCTGCGTTGCTACATCTCTCGTCGTTTTCTTCGTGCTGTTGTTCGGACTGTGTTGAATCCATCGTTTCAATATATCCATCTCGATCTAGTTCCACATCCACCTCATAATCATCCACCTGCTGTAACTCGCTAATTCTTAAATTTGATGTTCTGGTCGGGACTGGTGTGGACCACAAACGTTCAAACTTCTGACATAAAGTCCGAAGTTCATCCATTGAATGTATTGTTGCTGCTAGTGTAGCATTTTTGAGCTCCACACTCAGTCCCTCCCGAGCAATCTCTAGCATTTCACGATCAGCAAATGGACGTGCTAAGCGACGGTTCAACGAACCAATCTCCACTAGGTACTCATACACGCTCTCCTTTGACTTTTGTTTGCGGTTCAGAAGAACGCGCAAGATCGCCTTATCATCAGTGAGCGTACCGAAGGTTTGTAGGAGTCCCTCCCTTAGCACTGGGTAAGTCACCACCTCATATTCATGAGTTAAATTCAAATAGTGTCTGTCGGCCGCTGCTTTCAGATACCGTGGTATGATAGACCTAAGGTCGTCCCATGACACACGGTCTCTTCTGGCAGCCGCCTCCACTCTATGAATAAACTCATGAACATCAGGAGAGTGACCATCCCCTGTGAAGGTTGGAACCCAATTTGAGTCATACCGACTCAAATTGTTCCCACAAACCCCTCGGTACTCCACTGGTGCTAACGCTGGAGCCGCGTCACGCCATAGCTGAGGAGGTTGGTTGTATGGTGGTGGTGCTGTAAGTGGAGCTGGTGGATATATTGGTGGTAGTTGTACCTGTGGTACTGATGGATAATTTAATTGTGGTTGTACCAATGCTGGATTATTGTGTGTGTGTTCAGATGGAAGTGATGGACCCAATTGTGGTATTGCAAAGTCCTCGGCTCTCAAACCCGATTGCTGGAAATAAGCCGGTGGTGCTTGATCTGACCGTCTCTGTTGTTGCTGGTTTGGACGATTCAGACTATGTATTGTTTCCGATATTGGCCGTACTGGGATCGGTGTGGATCTCTCATCTGGTTGAAAGGCAGGTGAAGCAGAAGGAGCAGATGACACTCCTGGTTTACTCTGCATAATTGGACGTGTTGATAATGATCCTATTATACTCCAAGCGCGTGACAATTGTGAGATAGCGTAGGTGCGGGCTTCTTGCAAGTCATTGCGAGGACCCAACCTATTCATCCTACCCGTATAATGTAACACTCGATTCGCCAAACCATCCAAGAGGGTCTGATCAATCGGTGACTGAAGTCGTCGTACTTGATTTAAAACAAGTTGTGCTGCCTGCACCACCATTTGAGATTCCTCTATCAAATCTCTCGCATGAGACACTGTTATTGGAACTGACCCATGATCTCCATGGTTTCGCAGTTCCTCTGCCCAATCGGCCCCCCCGAAGTTCACACCCCGAACCAAACATTCGACCAGCAGTTCGCTGGGTTCCAGACCATAGAACGGATGGTCAACGTCTATTTGGTTTGACATTTTAATGGTAAAACCCGAAAAATTATTTACTCGCAAACGACAACAATATCAAAACCAATTCCCCCAAAAAAAATATAGTTAGTACGATGGAAAATGAAAATGAAAAACGCAGAAACGGAAAAAAAACAAAGAACGCCCAATTCAGAAAAAAACCACAAAAATATTGTAAAAACCAAATTTACTAAAAGAACAAACGAACTTATGGTTGCACTCAATGTTGCTTCACCTTTCACAAAAATTCCTTAAAATGTTGTATATGTAAAATATACTTTATTTATTTAATTTCAGATATGCTGAAATTTAAAATGACAAGTACCTAAAATTATTTATTGACGATAGCACCCCTAGGGGAAAATATTTATTTATTTAAATTTAAAAAAAATAAAAATATTTTAAAAAAAATGCTTATTTATTGGATGCACCGTCTTACCTTCAAAAGATTTATTTATTTTTTTAAAAAAATAAAAAATATTTATTTAAATCTGGATGTATTTGCTTATTTACGAAAAATTTGTATTTACTTAAAATTATTTATTCCTAAAAATTTAATTTATTTAATAAAAATTTTTATTTATTTATTCTCAAAAATTTATTGTTTTGATTTAATTTATTTTTTTATTTAATATATAGATAAGAGATTCCCAAATTCAGATTCGTCCGGAGACAATATAAAAGTAAGTATGGCTACAATATCCATTTTATTTAGTAATTGAATTCCCACGTTCGCGAGCCCCTCCAACAATGCATGTGAGAACCGACTAGAAAAGCCCCTAACGACCAGATTCTACAGACCAGTTTCTCCCCAACCTAACAAAAACAATCGCAACTGTCACGATTAGACCCTAGGCCCATTTCTACTGACCCAGCTGCGGTTGTTCTACCTAAAAATAAATTACCATTAAACTAATGCCAAAGTTGAAGAAAGCTCCCGAACACCAGTCTTCAAACCCTAAACTCCATGGAAATTGTCTATTGCAAGCTAAATGTAAAAGTGGAAAAAATTTTGAAGTCGTGTGAGGTGAAGCCTCGATCCTGATAAAAAAATAAATTGGTTCTCCTCTTCATTTCGTTAAAGAAGCTTCTGTGCAGGGAATGGTACTACTGGTTTGTACCTAAGTTCAGACCAGCAGTAGTCATCCCCTTATCACCAGAAAACTCCTTCTGAAATGAAAAGAAGAAACCAATGAACTTCGATCGCATGACCTAAGGCCAGAGGCGATCTAAGAACATAATTATGTTAAGGAGATAAGCTCCATGGATCCTTTATTAGAGGTACCGCTGGGAAAATTTATTAATTACACACTTGTAATCATTATACAACACCAAAAAAAAATTAACAACCAAAAAAACATTCAGTTAATTCTAACTTTTTTTAATTTACATCTACAAACACTCAACTGTAGTGGAATGTACAATATTTTCATCGAAATTAAAAATAGTTCGAATCTACCACAACCAAAACAAGATTTTCACCGATTATAGCCATTAGTGGTAAAGAAATTAAAATCATGTATGTATTTCACGCAGGTCAAAATGCATCGTTAAAACGAGCATCAGATTCGAGATCTAATTTATTTGCTACACACAAAAAGTTCAAATGGCTAAATCGTTTCATCGGTTTGGTTTCTCAATTTTATCTCACCAAGAGATAAAATACTTCGATATTGTAACATAATATCCTACTCAAACCACTACAACCGCTTCCTATATACAAAATATGTACAAATATGTACAATTCTACAACAATTAACCTACTATATACAACTATTTACAATTAAAACTACAATAGTACCACCAAAAAAAAATTCATAAAAAAAAATGTGGACCCAAATCGGTTTTTTTTTCAAATACAAAAAAAAATAAAAGTTTTCAGATATACACACAATTTCCCGGGGCCACTTGCGGTCCCAACCACCGTCGAGGGTTCTCCTTCCTGTGGTTGGATTCGAAGATGGCGCTCTCCTCAGCCAATGTCTCCGCATAAGCGTGCATGACTGAAGAGAACTCCACCTCTTCTTCCAACCACGCCGCCTTCTGTACCTTCCTCCTGTTCTTCTTCTCTCTCCACCTTCTCCTGTCCCTCTCCAGCCTCCTCAATCGATATCTCTCTCGCGCATCCATCACTTCATCCACACACTCATTCACTTCATCAACTACCACTTCTCCTACCAACTCCTCATTCATCTCATTCACTTCCTCCACTCCATTTTTACTTTCTCCATTTCGTTCACCACATTCATAACTCCACTCATAATCTCATGCATGACGTCATCCACTTCATTCACCCCTGGCCCGACCGCTGCCTGACCCAACTCTCCTGGCCCCGGACGACGCTTGCTCCTAAACGACGAGCCAAAATTCCTAATTGTGTACATCTTATAGCCAAATATCCAAATATACCTATATATATAGTATATATAACATATAAAATATAAAATTTATAAAAACTATTTATAATATATATATATATATATATATTTACATTTGAAATAAACATACAAAAAAAATATATATGAAACAAAAGATCAAAACCGGTTTTACGGCCAACGCCCAACAACAACCAAAATTGCTGCAACCAAAACCCGGTTTGACAACGCCCAACAAACTGGAAAATAAATATTTTAAGAAACCAGAGTCTCTAGTTTCGGCCCATGTTATGCGAGTAGCTATATAATAGCTTGGACTTTTATACCAATTAATGTACTTCGGACAATATATAAAACATTCAGAAAACTAATTCTATTCCCTCCCTACGAATCACAACCGAGGAATCTCTTATATCCAACTAACTTAATCTAACATTTCAAAATGGCAATAATCAAAAAAAAGAACTAGAAAATGAATATACAAAAATTTTACAAAAGACAATATATATAGACCTGACCTGCTTATGTTGATCGACGTCTTGACAGCACCTTCAGTTCAGCTCCACATCATTTAGTTTCATTAATAAATTTACGATTGGCTGCTTCCCCTATTCATCTAGCCATCCAATTTCAGGCTTTGTCTTCAATGTTATTGACATTTTATTTGAGCGAATGAGAGTAAATTTTAAAAATATGTGCTTCGAATAAATATTTCCTTTATCAAATAATATTTCATGGCTTTTATATTTAAATGATGTTTATATTTACTATATTATTTATCTTTCTTAGAGTCCCTTTTTTATTATATTGTGAACACGGTTATCAATCTTTATGTCACCGGTCAAGAGTTGATGATATTTTTCCAATAAATCGAATTATTTATGAAATATACATTTTGTTTATTTATTGAAAAAAATTAACGTTATGTTAATATTTTTGTTAACAATGATAGATTTGAAAAGAATTATTTTTATTACTACTTGATATTTTCTTCAACCTTTAATTAACCGGCGGGTATTTTTATAATCACTACCCTAAATTAAACTATATTTTATTTATTTTCATTACATTTTACCTTTTTTTCTTTAATGTTTTCGTTTTAAAATATATACATCAACAGACCGAAAAAGAATGAATTGAATTTCCTATTATTTTAGATTTTTAACCTCGAAAAACTGATTTTACAAAAAAAAAATGTCATCTTTTTTTTTGACATCTTCTAATCAATCCGGAAAACGAAGATTGAGCAAAACTGAGTAACAACTATTCGTTAAAAATGAAAATAAAATTGGTGCGTTCGTTTATTTTTTATAATTGTAATTCGAAATTGAACTGACCGTTGGAAAATTTGAAATTATTATTAACGTAAAAATGAACTGAAATTATGGAAATAAATTTTTATTGAATTGAAAAAAGAAGATGAATTGGTTTTATTATTGTTTAGGCGAATATCACGGACGTTACAATAGTCAAGAACGTGTGTTTACTTACAAGTAAGAATATAATAGCAACCATACATCAAATATGGTTCATAAAATACATATGTTGCCCGGAAAAAAACTTCCACCATCCTAACTCGTAAACTTTTTCCATGTTTTCTACTTTTGGCAATCATCCCATCTGAAACTGTCCGTTGTTGCCCCGAGGCTCAATGTCACTACAACAATGATTGATGTACTTAACCATTGTCGAAATGTGTTAAAGATTAATAATTCTATCGCTCTTGATTATGAGTTTAAACCGAGTTTAAACCGAATTTTTGAGACAAATGATCTTCAAAATGGTGTTGTCTGGTGCATCAAAATTCTTTTGTCTATATTAGTACGGCAACTACTAAGGACTCCTTTTTATCTTAAGGAACTCAAGCAAGGGCTCTGTCTCTGCCCTAATAAATGTCAAAATCTGAAAGCCTTCGATAGTTGTATTTATAGATTTTCTAAAAAGTTGTCATATTCGGGTTGTCAAATTTGGTTGAATAAGTTTTGAATGGCACATGCCAGATATGGCACCAATCGTAGTCTATCATATTTATTCGTAATCAAATTCCTATCGGATTAAATCTGAAATTATTTATTGAAAATTTTGAGAAGAGATCATCGTCCTATGTATATATAAATGATAAAACACAATATCAGCATTAAAATTAATAACGAAAAATTAATCTTTTTTAACAAATTTTTTTGTAAAAAACTTGAAAAGAATTCTTTGCAGGAAACCGTAAGCGGCTTACAAGTCCCTTACTGTGATTTAAAAATTCATGTAGAATTCTTGTTCGTGATTTTTCTGTAAATTTATCTTAAGCATTTAATGTTCGGGTGGTTATTAAAGTATTACTGAAGCATATTCCTGACAACCCCCAACACAACCCGGTTACCCAACTCACCTATCATAAATTTTCAATTACAACAACCCCAGCCTATAGGTCTCAAAGAAGTTTGTTGCCTTTAAATTAGAGCTGATTCTATATCTAGTTAATTCTGCATCTTAAAATTTTTGTTAGAACTTTTCAATCTGTCCTAATACTATTATAATAAATGTTTTCATGTTTGTAGATGTCTCATTAAATTCATATAAGTATTATTTTGTTATAACAAAAAAACGCATTAAAATGAAACAATTCATCATTCATTGTTCAGTTAACATTTTGTACATACATTTTTGTTTTACTTGTATATAGTATAAGTATATGAAAGTAAATAAATAAGTACATAAATATTTTTATAGTATTTTCCCTTTCATTTTGATATAAATATTCTGAACCTATGATTCCTTCCACTTAAACTAAAGAAAAACGAATAAATAAGAATCCCATTCAACTACTGTTGAAGTTATATATAAATGAATATATGTATGTGTGTATATAATATCAAATATTTTTAAGATATAAAATTTATCTATAGAGACGTTTCCTATATTTTTTTTGTAATTTTAATTAGATTTTAATAAATGAATTCGCCTCTGACATAGCTATATACAATAAATATGTACATATGTATGTACTTCTTACTTATTTCAAATGATTTTGTTTTTTCGTTTTAAACAAAGTAAATAAATAACTTGTTTATTCCTATGTAGTCAATGGCATAATTTTATATCTTGCGTTGTAATTTTTTTCAGCATTATAATTTTAATTAAAAATAAAATTATATCGAAAAATAGTTAAAAACAAAAAAAAGAAACCAAGTTCATCGATCATTATTCATCATCGACATTAATATTTATTTATTAAAAAGTTTCTTTTGTTTATAAATAGTTACAAAATGGCGGAAAACGATCGAGTACACACACTTTTTTTACAATTACAGAGGCACTACATATAAATTTCTACCAGAATTAATTAATTTATATGAATATGGTAAATAATGTTAAATGATCGTGATAAAGGTTACATATAACGTATTAATGAAAACTACGACTGTTAAATAGTTTAGGTGTGAAATAAATTACATAAGACAAAACCATTAAAAAAATAAACTGTATGAAAAATTATTTAATCTCGCATCAGACAAACAAACATACATATTTGAACAGTTTGTCAATTAATTTCATTGTAGAAATAGAAGCAGAATTGGATTATAAATAAAATTCTATCCGACAAATCCGACAATTTCAACAAATGCCGAAATCTAAGAATAAGGCTTTTATCATGAAAAAATATAATTTGGAATAGTACTTTTATGTATTGAGAGCTATTTTCCATTCAGCAGTCGTCTTCTTCTTAGTCTCTTAAGTTTATTGACGACAGCATTCACTTTTTTATTGTATGGTAAATGTCAAAAAGTTCCTCACTAGTCACTTGACAACACACCAAATACACATTAAATGCCCGAACAAGGTGGACTGTATTCTTATACTATTTAGTACTTCTAAGTTCTAAAGAACTAGCTAGGGATTGCATTCTCCGGCTCTTGAGTCTCGGGATACCGACACATTTTTAAGTTGCCGAGATGCCAGGTTTAATAAAAGAAAACCCTGGGAATAATTTGCCGGGATAATTCAATAAAAACATGCAACCTTGTTCAAAAATAAGTAATATTAAAGATGAATTGAGAGATCAGTTTTTGTTGATTTTCAAGTTTTTTTATTTTATTTTTATTGGCCTATGCCTATGCATCTCTTCAGTTTGTACATTTAAGTAAGATAGAAAATCAAAGCAACACAGTTGCTCGCAAATCGCGAGTTGTCGAATGTCTCAATAACTCGTATAAAAGAGAGGAGAACAAACATCTAAAGTATTTAAATATTTGCAGAATGGAACTCTGCTTGGATACATCAAAGATAATTACCGTTCCAAGTCGAATCTACATAAAAGTTCTTATTAACGATTATTTAACGTTACATCGTCCATCGAGCGCATAAAGCTTTTGATTTCTTGACCTTTTTGATTTCTCGAGAAATGAGAAATACAAGATATTTGTTTTAACATTTCTCGAGAATTCTCGTGAAAATAAAAAAATCGTATCAATTTATTTGGCGAAATTAATAAATTTTATATGCGGGCAACAAAAACTAACAAAAATTCTATTTCAGTAACCACTCCAAGTCCCAGTCTTAATCCAAGATAATAAAACATAATGCGAAGCCTGTAGACAAATATTTTGTCAAGCATTACGTGTTTGACGAAATCTATGTTTCGTTTACCGAAATTCGAGATCTGACGATCGGCGTTGAACCCAACTGTTTTGATAGTGGGCATGCAAGTAGTATTCGTGAAATAAAAAATAAGCGTTTTTTCTATATAAAAATTTTAAAGTGCTCAATTTGAGTGGTTCGGAAGATTTCTGCGAATTCAAATTTAGGATAAGTTTGAAATTAAAATGCAAATGCTCACCCGATATCAACGGTTTTCTGTATGTTTGAAAATTAATTGACTCGCGTATCGGTCTAATTAAAAAATAAGCAAACAAATTTTTGCTTACATCTTATAGCACAATTAGCACAACTTAAAGTTTGTCCTGAGATGCAGATCATATATAAAAATTAATATCTTTATAGCGCTCACGGGTGCTGGGTTCTATTCCCGACGAAGGTCACATATTAATCATTGGGAATGTATATATAGTAAAAGAAACCGGTCAACATGGTATCTAGACATATTCAAAGCTTTTGAGTCAAGTAGTGGGATTCAATGCTAAATATGTTGATTTGATTAATAATCAAATATGGAGGGGCTGAAATCTCATAGCTCTGATATCAAGACTTCGGTCGTTAAGGATTTTGATATAGTTTTCGGCAAAAAACTTTTATGAGGACATGGTTTTTAGTTTTGGGCAGCGATGTACATCAAACATAGCTCTTTGTTAAAGTACAAGTATTTTTTATCTCTGTTTAAAAATTTATTACACGAAACATCAATACGTTGCCGGAAAATTATAATCAAAATTCCAAAAATATTGTTAAATTAAATAAAATCAAACTTTTTCAAAATTCCAAAAAGATTTCAAAAATTAGAATAAAATCAAATATTTAAACTTTTTCTAAATTCCGATAATATTCCAAAATTTCTTAAAAATTCAAAATTTTTCCAAAATTCTAAAAATATTGCAAAAATTATTACAAAATCAAAAATTGAAAATTTTTTCAAAATTCCAAAAATTATAATAAAATTAAAAATTTTTCAAAATTCTAAATCTATTCCGAAAATTCTTACAAAATCAAAAATTAAAAGTTTTTTCGAAATTCTAAAAATATTGCAAAAATTATAACAAAATCAAAAATACAAACTTTTTCAAAATTCCAAATATATTTCAAAAACTATAACAAATTCAAAATTTTCCATATCCAATTTCATTTTAAATTACATTTACGTCATAAAAACAGCTACATTTTTTTCCAAAAAATTAGCTAAAAAAATAAATGAAATCATTTTTTGACACACTTGACATTATTTTTTTGACAAACTTATTATGCCATAATTCTCTATAATAATAATAAAATATCATGTGTTTGTATGAAATGATATTTTATTATTGATATGATATTTTTATTTTTTTCTAAAAAATTGGGTAAAAATAAATAAAAACCTTTCTTTTGAAACACTTCAAAACGTTTTTTGACAAACTTATTATGCCATAATTATCAATAATAATGTTACGTTTTTCCAAACTGCCTTCGAATTGGCCTAACTCACAATTCGATAAACGCAATCCCCAATCTCTTCCTGAGTTCGATCACTGATTAGTAAGCACAAACACCAGGTTTTATTAAGTCTACAACTCCTTGATTGTTCCACAACAACAGGAAAACAATGCAGCAAACAATATTCCTAACTAGAATATTCTTTTAACAGCTTCAGAAACTCCAACGGTTTATTGTAGAAATTTCCAGTAACTCAACGTTCAAAATAATACACAAATTATTTCTACTCAATAACATTTATAACTTTATTCACTAATTTAAAGATCACTTTTATAATTTTAACTTCACAATCGCAGGTTTAAAATAAACTAATTCAAAACTACAAGAGGTAATTTTCTTATATACCTTCTGCAATACTTCTAGATAATTCGACATCACTTTCCAGAAACCTTGAGAAAATATTAGAATATTCGATTATTTTACTTTATGTTGATTTGATTCATAAAATCGTTTATGTTGACCCTATTTCTAAGAAGAGACAACAAGAACAATATTCATTTCATTCACTTTCTGTTGTTTTTTTGTTGATTTTATTTTCCTGGAAGTGACCGTAATCGTCTAGATCTTTCTGTGATCGTTTAGATTTTTCTGTATTCGTAGCATTACCCTCCACTTAAGCCTGTTCGTCCCGAACAGGATCTAGATCTCTCCTCCAATTGTTGAATCCAAACATTTTTTTTTCTTTTCCTATTTCCCAGGCTGTTTGGAATTACTTCCGGTTCCTTTCTAAGTACTGGACCATTACTTTGTTTTATGTCAGCACACCGTGATGAGTAGGGATTCTCTTTATTTCTAAAGTGCTTCTTATCATTTCCATTTGGGAGTTTCACAATGCCATGTCTCCGAACCATTCTCATTTTCAGCTGCGATTCATCCCCGTTTGCAGCTATTTGAACCACTTCATTTACATTGCTCTCTTCGCAATGGACCGGAACTTGTTTCCTTTTCAACTCTCGGCGTTTGTTCAAACGTCTGCGTTGGTTGACGTTTCTTTCCCTCATCTGTTTGGATGATGGTTCTGGATTTTCCCCTGCACTGCATAGTTTCTCATTGCTGCCAATATCTATGGATTCTGCTTCATTCACAAGTAGTGGCATCTCAACATTATTAACCTTTAGGATTCCACGTCCAAAATCGATGACGAATCCGTTCGCCTTCATGAAGTCCATCCCTAAAATGACTTCATCCATCATGTCTGCCACTAGCACCTCTTGTTGATAGCAGTTATTTCCCAATTTTATTTCAGCGATTCTTTTACCTTCTATTTCAGCGCATTCTCCTGTTACTGTTTGGAGTATCAATCCATCTGATGGTTCCAAAACACCGTCAATTAAACCTTTGCGAACGAATGTTCGAGCTGAACCTGTATCCAGTGTCATGAAGCAACCTTTACCTTCAAGTTGTCCGTTGATACCCAAGCTTTCACCATTTACCGCAACTCTTGAAATTGGAATGTAGGCTGCATTCTCCTCACTTTTTGGCTTTACAGTTGCACCTTCAACAGGCTTTCGTTGAATGGGAGACGAAGATCTATCACGCTTCCTGTTCCAGCAGTCCTGTGAGATATGGCCCGATTTCCTACATATCCAGCACAGGAGTTTTCTACTGCTGTTCCTGAACCCTACGTGCTCCATTTCTTCGGCTCCTCTGTTCTTCACAGAAGACGACAATCTGTCTGCTTCTCCGTTTTTCTTGCACCCCCGTGCCATGTGACCCTCTTCATCACATACCCAGCATCTGATGTCGCTTCTATCTCTGTGTGCCAAAACTTCCCCTTTAATGTTCCCCTCTACATTCTTTTTTCTGCATCCACCAGATGGCATACACATCCTCTGTACCATCTCATATTGCATTGCGTATGCGACAGTTTCATGGAAAGTCGCCTTAGGTGTAGTCATTACTTTGATCCTGGTTTCTGGATCTCGGATACCATCAGTAAACGCCTCGATCTTCATTTTCTCCATAAAATATGGTGGAGTGTTCGAGTGTGCCAAATGTACAAGCCTCTCCACTGCCGAGGAATAGTCCTGTAAGCTTTCTCCGTTGCGTTGCAAGCGACCTTTTAACTCGATTCTGTATAACTCCTTTTTATGGTCGCTGCCATATTTACGCTCCAACGCATTCATCACTTCAGCATAACTTTTGCGATCGTTTTCTGGTACTGCCTGTAGTGCTTCAGCTGCTTCCCCTTTAAGTGCAACTATCAATGCAGCAAGACGATTTTCGGCGTTCCAAACATTTTGATCTGCTGCGGTCTCGAACTGGAACTTGAAGATGCCGAAAGATGTGGTACCGTCATACGATGGTGGTTTCAATTTAATATTTGCTATCTGTTGTACCACCTGTGAAGTAACTTTAGCTGTTTCAACATCCTGCAACCTCTTCTCAAAATCGTCAACTTTAGTTACAACTTTATTCAAGTCACGCTCAAATTCTTCAATTTCGCTTTGAATTTTCTCGACTTTTACATCAAATGCCGTTGACATTTGTAGAAGCTTCTCGTCTAAGTGTTGATTTATGCTAATGTGCAACTCATTTATTTGCTGGTTTATCTCATTTTTATTTTCAGCCAATGTTGTAGTTATTTCTTCTTTGGTAGCAGCCATTTGTTGATTGATGTGGCAGCTGATTTCTTCCTTATTAGCAGCCAAGCTTTGATTCATATTGAATCTTACAACATCCAGTTTTTGATTCATATTGGCATTTACGGCAGCCAATTAACTGTGTAAAATCACTATTTGCAGGTGGCAATGAAGATGTTGTTTCCGCAACAAAACTTTTGTCCTCATCAACTGAATCAGTATTTGTTGTAACAATTCCAAACTGGTAACTTTCCACAACTATTCCACTAGCTTCCATAGCTTCTCGAAGCCGTATCGTCAATTCAGTTTTGTTGCCGGTTGTTGCCAATCCACGTTGTTCTAGTTCTTTCTTTAACTCAAGAACCTTCAAATCACTAAGAAGACCATTATTAACAGCTAACTAATCCGCCGATGTCACCAATGTTACGTTTTTCCAAACTTCCTTCGAATTGGCCTAACTCACAATTCGATAAACGCAATCCCCAATCTCTTCCTGAGTTCGATCACTGATTAGTAAGCACAAACACCAGGTTTTATTAAGTCTACAACTCCTTGATTGTTCCACAACAACAGGAAAACAATGCAGCAAACAATATTCCTAACTAGAATATTCTTTTAACAGCTTCAGAAACTCCAACGGTTTATTGTAGAAATTTCCAGTAACTCAACGTTCAAAATAATACACAAATTATTTCTACTCAATAACACTTATAACTTTATTCACTAATTTAAAGATCACTTTTATAATTTTAACTTCACAATCGCAGGTTTAAAATAAACTAATTCAAAACTACAAGAGGTAATTTTCTTATATACCTTCTGCAATACTTCTAGATAATTCGACATCACTTTTCAGAAACCTTGAGAAAATATTAGAATATTCGATTATTTTACGTTATGTTGATTTGATTCATAAAATCGTTTATGTTGACCCTATTTCTAAGAAGAGACAACAAGAACAATATTCATTTTATTTACTTTCTGTTGTTTTTTTGTTGATTTTATTTTCCTGGAAGTGACCGTAATCGTCTAGATCTTTCTGTAATCGTTTAGATTTTTCTGTATTCGTAGCAATAATAATAAAACCGAAGAAATTTCATTTCAAACAAATACTTTTATTTCGTTCCAAAAAATTGGGTAAAAAACTCAATAAAAATCTTTCTTTTGACACACTTGACAACATTTTTTTGACAAACTTATAATGCAATAATTCTCAATAATAATAATAAAATTTCATTTCAAACAAACTATTTTATTTTTTTCCAAAAAATTGGGTAAAAAAATAAATAAAAATCTTTCTTTTGACACACTTGACAACATTTTTTTGACAAACTTATAATGCCATAATTCTCAATAATAATAATAAAATTTCATTTGAAACAAACAATTTTATTTTTTTCCGAAAAATTGGGTAGAAAAATGAATAAAAATCTTTCTTTTGACACACTTGACAACATTTTTTGACAAACTTATAATGCCATAATTCTCAAAAAAAATAATAAAATTTCATTTCAAACAAATAATTAATGTTATTTTTTTCCAAAATTTGGGTAAAAAAATAAATAAAAATCTTTCTTTTGACAAACTGATGATGCAATAATCTAGTTTTTGATCTCACATACCAATCCCTACCATAAACATTTCTACAAATTTAATGTTCCCACTCGTAATCACTTAAAATGAACGTTTTTTAAACCAAAAATATGAAAATTTGCTATTTTTGACACACATAATGATTTTTTTGACACACTTCCGGTACAGTTATCGAACACAACGTCCTTTCGGACCTGTCCCTTGAGTATACCTATTTTTAGGAACAAACATTTTTGAAATCCCTCCAGCGGTTTTCCCTGCAGCGTAGGTAATGAGGCCGGCCGACCGGCCGACAGACAGACATACATTTTTTTTTTGCTTTTTTAAAATCAGTAGGTCCTAAAACGTCGAGAAAAGCCAAAAAAAGTGGGGGTAAGAATTTCACTTTGAGCTCATGAATGTAATACTTAGGTCTTTCAGACCGAAGTAATAAATCAAACAACTTTCTTTAAATTTTGGCATATTTAGAGTAAGTTTGGATATTGTATATTGCAAAATCAAAAATTAAAAAAACGCTTGACGTATACGGCATCAGCTTCATTATTAAAACTGTTATTTCTCCAAAACAATAATGCAATGGATTGGTATGCTGGTGGCAGCTCCCCAAATCTATGTGTGATAACAGCACCGTCATTCATAGTTGCAACAGAATCTTTTTCTAATGAAATCTGAAATTTCTTTAATTTTGCGACAACAAAGGCTAATGCTTTTTCGGCTGAACAACTGTCCTCAGCTACTCTACCCGATGGAGTCGAAATAAATATGAAAATCAATACATCGTGTATTATGCACGCTGGTTCATTAATTGAAATGAATATTTTCTGCTCATATAAATCTACTTATATTGTCTGCTCCTGTCAGAAAAAACGAAAAAGATTTACTTTTCTCGAGAAATCTAGAGAAGAACCACTAGAGCAGCATACAATGGGATGTGAAACGGATGATCGAACTCCTCGCACTGCTGCTTCATCGAGCTACACAGATTACAATGAAAATGACACTGTGGATGTGATTCCAGTCAATTTAGTACAGAGAAAAGCAATTTGGAAAACCTCTACAAAACCTTTTTGGTCAGAACACAACATAAAATATTAAACTGGTCACCGCAATTGGGAGAGAAATGAAAATATTTAAGCAAAGCGGTCATAGAGGAACCCATATGCAGTGAATGTATAATGATTTATTGACCATTCCACCAAGAAGTGTATACATACTAAAAAAAGAAAGCAGTCTTGAGGGCTGTCGACAGAAGTGAAAACTTAAAACTGTGAAATAGCTGTGTTTTTTTGTATCTTCCAATTATCGTAGCATTGAAAATTAAAATTTCAGAATTTTTATATTAAAATCATTAAAATTATTCTGGGTTTCACATCTATCAGCATTCCAAGCAACTATTATATACATTTTTATATTTAAAATAATCAAAACATATCATATAAAAATTTGCGTCTACCAACACCTTAGAAAGCATGTTGCTGTGGAACCTTGTTCTTAAAAGTTTTTTATGTGTTGTTGTAACACACATTGCAATTTCTACTACCATACACAAAACAATAGCGTGTCATCAAAGAATATTCCATAACTAAGACTAAGGGATGGTATCGTTGATTGAAAAAACTTCATCCGTCAGCACCTCTAAGATATCACTTTGGCTAATGAGATTGCACTGTTATTGCCAAAGGTATAAGATATCTCAAGATAATATGAGTTGCCAATAGCAGGACGCGGGGTTGTCACACCCATAGATCAACAATTTTAAATTTTACCAATCTTCCTGCGGAAAGCTAAGTAAATTCATTGGTATTAATGCGCATTGTTGCCGTTTGCAAATCACTATCGGCTAAGTGCCACCATTTTTAATTAGTTTATTCATCATAATTGCCATCCATGTTTAATCATACATAAGCTATGCTTCTTTGTATAGAATTTGTGCGATTTCCGTCTCGTAATTTTGAGCTTTAAATCGATATAATCGATGTTATCAAGTATCAAGTTACAAGTATTAAGTATTCACTTAATTTTAGAAACATGTATTACATACCATTGCAAACCAACAACATGTTTGGTATAGATGATGAAATTTGTAACATCATGATGTGCTAAATTCCAATACATATAATTTTGATATACAAATGTAAAGCAAACTACCGTTTAAAACGATATTTAAATAAAAACCAAATTAAATAATTATCAATTAGGCAAAATCCCTTAAGATAATTATAAGGACCATGAAGTGCAGTTTCTGAAAATAGAAAATTTGCCAGTTACCTTTGGGCTAGTGTACACAACAACTTCTCAAATTATCATGATGATCGAATGAATGGTGTATTAATGCATAAGGACAAACAGACATACTTTCAATTTTATATATATTGAATATTTATTTAGCATGATGACTCGAATGCAAAAGACAGTAGCAAGGTATTTTCCACCACCTGATCTGATTCTGTTAGCGGAACCAGATATTACTAGGGAGGAAGTATCACACCAATTTGAGGAAAATTTGAGGAGATTTAAAATGAAAAATAATCGCTTGTAGAATATGCTGGAATGAGATTTGGTAAACATTTTTGCCTTTTGCATTATTATTACTTCGATTTGTATGTAAGAATCAATATTTTATTGTTTTTTTATTGAGCACAACAATTTAATTAGTGTTTAATTAATGCTGATCAAATATCTCATTAATTTTTGTATAGGATAGAAGTGCCTAACCAGTGAATCCCTTCTTGTATGCGCGCCATGAGGCCATTTGTTGTTGAAACTAAAATCATTTGAAAGCAGGCTAGAAGTGCTCTTTTATCATGAGGTACAGAAAAAAGCGTGCTACTATTTCCAACAGCTTAAACATTTTTGACTTCTTAACAATGAATACTATACTTATTGTTAAGTATATCCATATAAAGCCAAAGTAAGAAGAAGACTTAGTACATTTAGTAAAACTTGTAGCGTCAGCATATAAGCGTTATGTTGAACTAATATTCAATCAAAACTAAGACAGCTTTGGCCTTAGACCCAGTTTTTTCTGAGCTTCATACCAAAGAACTAAAAATACGCTCATGCAAAGAAGCTGAAGAATATAGTCTTTACTCTTTGGGTTTGTTCAATATACAATCTGTTTAACAAAATCTTCATTGTTGAAATTAAACTTTATACTAAATAACTATACTATATATATAATTTGCTAAACCGGTTTGCTCGGATTCTATTTCTACGCTTACACTACACCGAAAGAAAAACATCAGCCACTACAACCGCTTTTGAGCCAACCGAATTTTTCCTGTCACAATAACCTTTAATTCGGTTGTCATATCTTCAAAAACTAAATTTGAAGACATAACGACCGAATTGAATACACAACCAAATATGCGATTGATGTCATCGTGACCGTATAATTACTGTGCCAACCGAATTAAAAAATTTTTCTTTCAGTGTACCCTTACAACAAAAACAAACAGTAAAAGTAAAAAATTCGGCAATTAGTTCGGTTTCTTTATACTAATTTTTATAGTGACGTACTCTGAATAAAAAAATCGAGGAAAACAATGAGACTTTGAGGTGTATTTTCAGGAGTATTAAGTTCAATGTAGTGTTCAGGATATAGTTTAGTTAAAAATTATACTGAAGAGATTAGCAGAAAGGACCGAAATATTTGGCAAAAATAAAAATAAAGTTATGATCTATGGCTTGGCATTTTATTTGTAGATAAACACTACCAAGGACGTAGAAAAAATTAATTATAATATTTAATCAAAAATTATACGAATTTTGAAATAATTTCGTTCAATTTTTTTAATTTATTATAATTTTTTTTTTTTTTTTTTCCTTTATCTCCATTTAGGAGCATAGGGCGTCTACTAGACTGGACCATCTAACTCTGTTGGGGGCAATCGCTTTCAGTTCACCCCATGTCTTGCCAATTTGTTTTGCTTCAGCTAGCACCGTTTTCTTCCATGTCATGGGTGGTCTTCCAACTCTCCTTTTACCTTGTGGATTCCACTCTAGGGACATCCTTGTTATATCTTCGACTGATTTTCTCAGTGTATGTCCTATCCATCTCCATTTTCTTTGTTTTATCTCGGTCTTAATGTCTAGCTGCTCTGTCTGCCGTAGAAGTTCCTGGTTACTGATGGTGTTTGGTCAGAAGCATTTGATCAGTCTTCTCAGGCATTTGTTCACAAACACCTGTAGTTTATTTGTGACCTTTCTTGTTTGCTTCCACGTTTCACACCCATACAGCAGTACTGACTTGACACATGCATTGAACATTCGTAGCTTTGTCTTTCTTGACAGGACGGATGCATTCCAGATCTTGTGAAGCATATTGAACGTATTTCTTGCTTTGTTAATACGCTGACTGATATCTTCTTCAGTCCCGCCTGTTTTTGCTACAGTACAACCAAGGTACACAAATTTGCCAACTTCGTCCACTTGTGTATTGTTGATTGGTGATTGGTGTTATCGTTTTGGTGTTCAATCTCATAGCCTTTGTTTTTCTGATATTAATGTTGAGACCGACTTCATGTGCAAGGGTTGATAGCTTCTGTATTTTCTGCTGCATGTCCGTATGTGTGTGTGTAAGTAGACAGATGTCATCTGCGTAGTCTAAATCATTGAGCCGTCTTGTTGTATTCCATTGGATTCCATCATTTGGACTTGCATCATCGAGCTTTCTCATGATACTATCTAGTACTATTAGGAATAGTAGCGGGGATAGTACACAGCCTTGTCTCACTCCTCGGTGGTTGTAGTATTCATCACTTTGCTGTCCTTTGTATTGTATTCTGTTTGCAGCATCCCGGTACAATTCTTTGATTAGATCAACTATTTTCTTCGGGATGCCCATTTCACAAAGTGTCTTCCATATCGCGCTCCTGTTGATTGAGTCGAAGGCGCGTTCGAAGTCCACGAAGAGGAGATACAATGGTGAATTCCATTCATTTGATTGCTCAATGATGATACGGATTATGTTGATATGATCGGTACAGCTTCTTCCTGGCCTAAAGCTGGCTTGTTCATTTCTTAGTTTCATCTTAATTGATGGAGATATTCTTTCGAGAACTCTCTAAACTTGAATTAGTGGAATTTTCACTGCTTAAATTAGTGAAAATTTTTTCACTGTAAAAATAGTGATATTGGCAAATCATTCAGTGAATTGATCACTAATTCATTTAGTAATAAAATATTTAATATTACGAATTTATTTATTTCACTGATTAGAACAGTAAATATTCACTGATTCCAAGTGGTATACTTGAAACTGTGTTAAACAGTGTATATGTACTGTGAATCAGTGAAAATCCACTATTTCATTTTTAGAGAGAATGATCATTGCTAGTATTTTCATTATTGTGTTGAGCAGAGATATACCTCTCCAATTTTTGCATTCTCTTAGATCACCTTTCTTTGGGATTGTTATGGTTAAACCTTTTTTCCATTTGGTTGGTATTTTACCTTCGTTCCATACATCAGCTAATAGTGGTGTTAGAGCTTCTGCTGTTGTGTTTACATCTGCTTTGAGTAATTCTGCTGATATATTATCTGTACCAGCAGATTTGTTGTTCTTGAGTTTCTGTATGGCATCTCTAACTTCCCGTTCCGTTGGTCGATGGGTGCTGATAGTTTCGCGTTATATTTGTCATCCGGAGACTGCAAGTTATTTTCTTGTTGGTGGCAGTTGTCTTCGAAGTATTCTTTCCATCTATTTAGCTGTTGTTCATGTATTGTGAGGGTTTGACCAGATTCATCCTTTATTGGTGGAGTGTTTGTATATTTGTTGGTGACCTTTCTCACGCATTTGTGTAGTGTGCGCATATTTCTATTAGCTGCTGCTGTTTCCGCAGTCTTGAGAATGCTTTCTGTATATCTTCTGCGATCATTCCTTGCCATCTTTTTAACTTGTTTTGCTGTACTTTCATATTTGTTGCGGATCTCGGTTGTGTTCTGGTGACACAACTGTAACTTGAGCTGTCGACGCTCTTCAATTTTCTTCCATGTATCATCGCTAATCCATGGTTGCCGTGATTTGTCTTGGTAGCCTAGCACATCTGTAGCAGTTTTGACGTAAGCTTCTTGAACTTGTTCCCATTTTTCATCAATGCTGGTGGTTTCGTTGTTTGGTAGATTGAGCTGGAGCGACTCTTTGAAGATGTTATTTGTATTTTTGTCGCTCAATCTATTGATATTAAATTTCCTCTGACATGACTTGTTGTTTTGTTTTACAGCGGCTGGTTTAATTTTGAATGTTGCAATTACCAGTTGATGGTCGCTGTGTATGTCTGCTCCTCGCTTTGCTCTGACGTCTTGTAGTGAGGATAGAAACTTCTTATTCACCAGTACGTGATCAATTTGATTCTTGATTCTTCCATTTGGTGATGTCCAAGTGTATTTGTGTATGTTCTTGTGTGGGAACTTGCTGCCTCCTATGAATAGTTGATTTGTGACACAACAATCTATGAGCCTTTCTCCATTATTGTTACGTGTTGATTCTAGTGCATGTTTGCCCATGACTGATTCCATTCCGGTGTTGTCGGTTCCAATTTTGGCATTGAAATCCCCTTGTATTATTTTGATGTCATTTCGGTGTGCACTAGCCAGCGTTGCTTGGAGCTGTTCGTAGAATTCATCTTTTGTCGCATCATCAGCTTCTTCGGTAGGTGCATAGCACTGTATGATCGTTGTGTTTCTAATTTTCGATTGGAATCTTGCTGTTATTATTCTGCTACTGATTGGTTTCCATTCAAGAAGTGCTTTCTTTGCGTTAGGTGTTATTAATATTGCTACGCCTTGTTCATGTGTGTTGGATTTACCAGAGAACATCATGTAATTTCCTTCGCTTGTTGTGAGCTCTCCGCTGTTTTTCCATCTTACTTCACTGAGTCCTAGTATCTCGATGTTATATTCTTTCATTACTTTCTCAACTTGTGCTAACCGCGATGTTTCTATCAGAGTTCTGACATTCCAGTTTCCTACTCGTGTCCGGGTACGATAGCTAAGGGTCGATATTTTATTATTCCGGTTTGTTTTGCTTTGTTTCTTTCTAGTATGCGTTTCTTTAATCATTTGCATTTCGGATTCACCTTTCGGATTAACGGGTGATTGGGCCATCGAATCCTAGCCAGTTTCCAGGGCTGCTGGATAAGGTATACTGGCATACCGTGGGCGAGATATTCCTGCTTCAATGTGATTCAATCATATTTGCATATTTTTTCTGGTAAAGTTCCCAAGCGGTCACCCGTTTAAGTTCGCACCCTTCCCAGTGTTGCTTAGCTTCCTTGTAAGTGATGTTGTTGACTTATCCACTCTTCCATCTCGCCCACAATTTATAATCGTTACAGTATATTTATTCCATAATCGTTACAGTATATTTAGAAACTATGAAATATATTTTCTAATTATATTGTATTAATTATAATAAATTGTTCACTGACCTGTTCTGAAGACAATTTATTATAATTAATACAATATAATTAGAAAATATATTTCATAGTTTCTAAATATACTGTAACGATTATGGTGTACAATGTAATAAAAATCCATTTGTTAATTAAAATATTCTTTTTGCAAAGTGATTCCACTAAAACAATAAAACTACATAACACCTTAATAAACATCTGAAGATAACAAAAATAGAATAACACCCAACATGAAACTGAGTAATTTTATCTAATAAGAAAATAAAATAAAAACTACGCAGTCTATTATAGATTAGGTAAATAAACAAATTAAAAAGAATAGATTTCACACCTAGGTGTGAAGTTTTGAAGATCGCATTATTATGTTTTTTGCTGTTTAATGTAAAATTCAATTCTAGAATATTGTACAATAATTTCTATTCATGTGACTTGTATAAAAGTGGTCGCGTTACCCATAGATTAGTTAATTCAAACAGCAACAGCAAGACAGTACAGTTGAAAATTAACGGTGACACAAGCCAGTAATAATATAACAGTGATACGGTTTTATTATATAAGGTAGTCTCTAAGGTAGTTTTATTATATAAATAATGTATACAAGGTGAAGAAAATAATAATAAAAGATTTAAATTTTTGGTGTTGTCGCAAAGTTCTATAGCATCAACAATAATTCTAGATTCTTAAAATATTTTAAAATGTATTCCTTGTCTTGATTTTTGAATTCAAATAAACAATGTAAAATAGTATATTAAGAAACTAGTTTCATAATCGACGATTTTATCGCACGCAATCTGTTTACGCTGCACGCTGCGCGGGTCGTTTTCTAAAAGATAAGTGCGATAAAACGTCTTATGAAACGAGTTTTTTATACTATTTTTTCTATTTTGCATTTTTTGTCTTGAAATTTTAAAAAATGTGTATTTTATTAAAAAATAGTCAATTTGAAATTTTGTTATTATTACTAATTATTTTAATTAATTAAAATATTTAACACTAATTTAGATATTCTTATTAATTTTATTTACATAATTATTCGTTTTAATGTTCACTGACGTTTGTATGACCAATGTGACCAACCTTGAAAGACAAAACTTTGCGTATCGTAATGAGGGCCATTTCGATACGCATTTGGGTATCGAAATGACTTTATTTTAAACGCAAAATAGAAAAAATTATTTCTTTCATTGTTTTCCGCCATAAAATTAAATCTTTCTTCTAATGAATTGACAGCAAAATCAATAAGAAGAAAAAGAAATTTACGTTGAAATTTTTTGAGGATCTAATATTATACTTATTATCTTGTGGTTCATATACAAAACTTTTTTCTTTACGATGAATTTATATTTGATTTGGATGCAGGAAATTTGGTTTAAGAAAGCCGCCATCTTTTTTATTAATTACTTCTCTAAAACGTATATTAGCAATCCCCAAAATCTCCAATAAATTTAAACCCCCTTAATTTTGTATAATATAGGAATACATAAAGGACAAAAATTGACCAAGTGGACCAAGGACAAAAATGGACCAAGGACAAAAATTGACCAAGGAGATGTCATTAGCCAAGATGATATCTTAGGGTGCTGGCGGACGAACTTTAATTAGTCAACGGCAGCACTTCCAGTCTTAGCTGGGCAGCGTTCCGTAGCGGTACCGCTCATTAGCTCTTCCGAGGAGTCGAACCAACACGTGGTTATGTGTGGGCTTTGTGCCTCGATTAAGGTGGTGGGCGGTGCGTCTGGGGTGCGCTGCATCAGCTGGATTATTGGCATTTAGTTTTGTTTTGTTTTCTGCAAATTTCTCACAATTTGTTTTTCACTTATTATTTTGTTATTATTTCTTCATCTTATCATGAAATATTGGCATATGTCATATTTTGTAGTATGATAGGATTTTTTACTTAGTTATGCATTTTAAAATAAAACACAAAAAAATAAAATAAACATTTTGATATATATATGGCAGTACAACCGAAAAAAAATAAGTCTGCAAGTGGTAAAGCAAATTTGCGCAATCCACCCGCCCATAAAGCGGCATGTCCACGGAATTTGCAGGGACAAAACATATATGAATCAATAAAAAATTTTAAAATACATGTTCAAAACATCTGCGGATTGAACGCTAACCATGACCACGTGCAACATCATCTTGAGCACGACAAACCGAACATTCTATTCCTTACAGAAACACAAGTTTCTGAAAATTTTCTCTTTATAGAATCGCTTAATTCCAAATATAGGCTCGAATCAGCTTTCAAACTCCATCAGGGCGTATGCGCATTCATTCATGAGAGTGTTGCGTACACGCGCTTTCCAAATTTTGAACTACACGGTGACGGCTTCAATACAATGGTTTTAAAGATTTGTCTTCCACAAATGACTTTTTTTACAATAGCTTTATACCGGTCCCCCAACAAACGTAACCCAAACTTTTTTAATATACTGACAAAAATTATGGACGAGATTAGAGCAAAGTCCCCTAATTGTGAAGTTATCGTTACCGGTGACTTCAACATCCACAACAAATCATGGTTGGAATTCTCCAAATCGACCGACGATGTTGACAATAGTGGAAAACTGGCAGAAATTTTTGCCGCGTCTCAGGGCCTATTCCAAATTATTAAAAGCCCGACTTTCACTCCCCGTAATGGCGGTGATAATAGTTTTCTACTAGATCTCTATCTTACCACAATGCCAGATATTACGAGTGTCGATGTTGCGAAAGGTAGTATTGGAAATTCTGATCATTATTTAATCTCATCAGTTATCAAAACTGATTTACTTAAAACTACAGCTCCCGAACCCCGTAAAATATTTCACTACTCAAAAATGGATAAGAGTGGTCTTCAAAATTTTTTCCATGGTTTCCCTTTCGACCGTCATTGTTTTTACACTGACAATGTAAATGTTTCTGCTCAAAACTTTACAGAAACCATCCAATTTGCTATCAATAAATTTGTCCCTTTCTCCATAGTAAAACCCAAACAAAAATACTTGTATTCGAAAGCTGCCAAAACGGCACTTAGAAACAAACGTAGATCATTTAATATTTGGATTTATAACAAAACTCCCACTAATCGATCCCAATATCTAAAGGCCAACAAAATATCTAATCAGATTATCTCAAACGAAAAGTCCGAAATTGACAGAGCGAAAGCCTCAAAACTTACGTCTATGTCTGTTTCTGACAAGAGTTTCTACAGTGCCATTAATTCTTTAAATTCTGGTACAAAATTTTCTATTCCCCCTATTATTGATGGTGATTTAATCGTCAATGATCCCGCAAGAAAAGCTAACTTGTTCGCTGAACGCTTTGCTCTGAACTCCACTGTTTTGGAAACTCCTAAAGAAATACCCCAATTCCAGTCTTCAGGAGTTAATATGAATGAACTTCACTTCAAACCCAAAATAGTCGCTAAACTTTTAAAGGGGTTAAACATCAACAAAGCATCAGGAATGGACAATATTCCACCCATTATTTTAAAAACCTTTTCAAAAGAACTTGCACCAACTTTAACTAAAATATTCTACCAATCCTACAAATCTGGTATATTTCCCTCGTGCTGGAAGTTGGCAAATGTCCAGCCCGTCCCCAAAAAGGAACCAAAATCCGATATCTCAAATTATAGGCCAATAGCTTTACTATCGGTCCTATCCAAAGTCTATGAGCATTATATTAATACACATATTTCAAAATTTCTGGAAGAAAATCATTTAATATCCGACAGCCAATACGGTTTTCGAAACACTATGTAGCGCATTGTTGGAACAGCATACTTGATAAAGGTGGTGAAACATACGTTATCGCTTTAGACATCTCCAAGGCATTCGATCGAGACTGGCATGCCAACTTAATCAACAAGCTCGTTGCGTACGGTTTTCATCCCAATGTTGTGAAGCTGATTCAAAATTTTCTATCCGACCGATACATTTCGGTAACCTTAGACGGATATTCTTCTGAGTCTAAACTAATTAACGCTGGTGTACCCCAAGGCTCAGTATTGTCCCCAACCCTATTTTTGATTTATATCAACAAATTGTTGAAAATCACCAGCAACCCAATAAATAGTTTTGCAGATGATAGTACTCTGCACAAGTCGTTCGAGCCCCTTCCTTCAAAAGGTAAAATGCACGAACGAATTGATCCTGCCCGGAGAGACGCTGCCATAAACGTGAACAAAGACCTGAATAAAGTCGCCGACTGGGGTGACCAAAACCTTGTCAATTTCAACTCCACCAAAACACAGCTGTTGATTGTTTCCAGATTAAAGACCGAGTTCCCCAAAGATATTTTATTTAGTATGTGTGATGAACCAATAGGTGAATGTAAAAACATTCGTTTATTGGGTGTCACAGTTTCAAATGACCTACTCTGGAACGATCATGTAATGGCGATGGCAAAAAGCGCGTCTAAAAAACTCGGCCTCCTAAATAGATGCAAAAAATTTTTCACTCCATACCAATTGCTCCATGTTTATAAGTCCTATATTCGTCCCTGTATGGAGTACTGCTGTCAAGTTTGGGGTGCTGCCTCTGTTTCCATCTTGGCCCTCTTGGACTCTGTTCAAAAGCGAGCTATACGAATTGTAGGTGATCGAACTTTGACATCAAAACTTGATTCCCTACAACATCGTCGCACTGTTGCTGACCTCGTTGTTTTTTACAAATATCGTCATCAGCAGTGCTCAGATGAAATCAGCGGCATCATGCCTCAAACTTATTCTTACCCCCGTTCCACTCGGCAATCGGCTGCCGCAACCAGTGAAACGGTAAAGATCCCGCGCTGTCATACTGGCAGATCGCAGAGAGACTTCTTTGTCCGAACTGCGTACAAATGGAATAGTTTGCCGGAACACTTAGTCTCAGGTGGCTTTAACCCACAGATGTTTAAAAAAAGCGTTAATCTACACCTCAGAACGCCAGTTGTTGTGGGACCCAGGTCTAGACCTAGGTCTTAAAAGGTATTTATGTGTTGTTGTGACACATATTCTAAACCCTATAACACAACACATTTTATTAAAAAAAAAAAAAAAAGTCATTGATTTCACATTGATTGGAAAAAAATCAATGATGACTATACAATCGGGACTAAAATTTTTAATTAGAAGAGAAACACTCCCCATTCTATGAATTCACACAAAGTATTATCTAGAAATCTAATGCAAAAATTCCCATATAATGTAAAAACATTTCCATAACATGGAGTCTAATGACAGTGGCAAATTTTAAATTAAGTATAAAAAAATAAGTGATAAAGAAGTTTCAACTTCGATATTATCATCGCCTCAACGGCGTAATCGATAGCGTGTCTGCCTAAGGATTCGAACAAGGCACTGAAGAGGAAGGTTCGAATGAAATCTGAAACACGTAAGTGGAGAAGTGGAGTGGAGAAGTTTTTTTCTGAGAAACTTCCAACCATACCTTTGAATTGAAAAAATTCCAATTATACTTTTTTACTTGCTTGAGTTTAATTGATCTCTAAAAGCCCCAGCTAGCAATTTTCATGTAAAGTAGCAATTTTTATGTAAAGAAATACATAAATCAAATCAATATGTTTAGCATTGCATCCTACCACTTGACTCAATAGAGTCTTGAATATCCTCAGATAGCATGTCGACCGTTTCCATGTACTATATATACATACAGAATGATAAACTAACGACCAAGTCTGAAAACACACATTTTGAATAATGTATAGGAAAAGTGGCCTCCGTCGTACATCGAACCCGACAATGCTAGCCCCTTACCAACTGAGGTAGAATGAAACGAAATTACATTCAAGTTCGGAATTTACATTGTTCTAGAAACAACATTAATTTTATAGCGAAGATCGTTTCACAAAACTAGATAGTGTTGCGTAACTCGCCTAATTTCCCTAAATGAATTTCTACTAAAGTATCATAAAGCTCTGCAATTTCAAATCTAAAAAACCTTAAAACTGATATTAGGTTTACCCAGCAAGTTTCATAAACTGTATTTAAACTAATTCGCCTAAGAACATTAAAACGACAAACTGATTTCGAAAAAAATTAGTATAACTTTTAAACCTAGTTGAAAAAATTAAGAATTTCTTCAGTGGATGCTACTGTGTAATTTATAAAAAGGTTTGAAGAATGAGCAGCACATGGTTGCGCTAGAGTTAAACGTCTTTATTCGCTTGGTTCGATCCGTTATTGTGGCTTCTCATGTTGTATAAGATCCTCATTTCAATTTGCTCAAAAAATAATTTGTACTCGTTTAAACTTTGCCAGTTGTATCAGTTGCACTAGGAATCTAGGATACGTTTACGAACAATTAAATTAGAACAATTAAAGTCCACATACGTTAAATATATTATCATTTCTTCAAGCATGCAATCGCTTGCCACCAACAAGAAATACTCCATATAAGATGCATATAAGATAAGATGCTAAAAAGATCGTTTGCCAGCTCCCCTAAGATAGTAATATCTCACTGCTACTGCCAGTGGTATCTAATTTTTAACGTCAGTGGCGTACGCAAGGGGGGTTTGCTGGGGGGTTCGAACCCCCTTCCCTCCATGTAACATCAAATCGGTTAAAAAATTATTCTAATATACACTTAAATAGAATTTGCATTTCTATTTACTATAGTAAAAACCTAATTGTCTCTAACAAATCTCTTATTTCATATTACATAACAACAGGAGTTATTTTGTGCAATTGAATATTATTTGATCTTGAATTCAATTTGAATTATAATTCATAACCATATATTTGTATTATGCGCTGTCAAAATTAAAATGCAATAAAGCACCTGGTAACAACGATATAACATCCAAAATGATTGTATGTACATGGTGGTGAAACTCTATCCTTAAGATTATTTGAACTTGTTCAAGATCTTTTCATACATTTTACTAGCCAAAATCAATCAGTTTTGCTGAACAATTTTTGGAGAATATCAGTGAGGCTTCCGGAAAGGCCGAGATACCAACGATGCACTTTTCTCGATAAGGATGGTTTTGGAAAAGTGTCGAGAGTTCAAAATACATGTGTGCCAACTCTTCATTGATTTCAGGCAGACCAACGACTCTCTCGGACGAGACACTCTATGGTTTGCCCTAGTGTCAATGGAAATCCCTGATAACTGGTATCGCTATGCAAAACGACAGTACAGAACGCTCAATGCAGAGCACGAGTAGAGAACGAAATATCAAAGTGTTTTAAAGTTGACTCCGGGTCGGTGATGGTGATGCTTTCTTTTCTATACTCTTTAATCTAGCCTTGGAATAGGTGTGCCGTTAAAGGAAACTACCGACTAACAATTTTTTGTAATATCTTGTCAATAAACTCAGTACAGATGATCGCGTACGCTGATAATGTTGTCATTCTCGACCGAAGTGAAGCTGTAATGAGCGAGACTTTCAAGTCGCTTGAGAGTGGTGCTAGAAAAATTGGTCTTCAAATTAACTACGATAAAACCAAACATATGAATGTTTCAAGAGAGATTAAGATGCAAGATTTGATGTGCGGCGATGATCGAATTAAGGGAATTGAATCTTTTAAATATATTTGGTATCACTGCTTGACTCAAACAACAGCATACTTACAGATATAAAAGCTCGAATCGCTACAGGTAATCGAACTTTTTACTCAATGTACTCAATGTACAATGTTACCCGCTCTTGGATCACCGTGTGTATCAACTAAAACCAAACTCAAGTTATACAAGACGTTGATTAGACCAGTGACCAGTGATTAGACCGTTGATTCAACCCCCCCCCCCCCCTCCCCAGTGATGTATTAGCCACAAACGTGGACCCTTACACAAAATGACGAATCAAATTTATCTGTATATGCGCGTAAGATCCTACGCTACATTTGTGGTCCACTTAAGACAGACGATGGGGAGTGCAGAACGCGATATAACTTTGAGATCAGAGACCTTCTTGAGGGATGGAGCATGAACGCCACAAAAAAAAATATTTATAGTATATTTTCATGTGTTAAATACCGAATTTTTATTTTAATCTTTAACCTTTTAAATATAAACAAAAAAAATCAAATTGAATTTTTTATCTAAACCCAATATTCAAACAGCGCTCTCAGTATTAACTATGGAAGATTCTTTGATGATGGCACGCTATTGCTTGCTTGAACAAACAAGTCTTCATATAACTCTATGTGTGGGCTTTATTCATTAAGGGAGGCAATACCTGGATTATTAGCAACTCTATTTGAATTTCATTTCTGCAAATGTTTAAAACAAATTTGCTCTTACCCATCCTCGTGAAATATGGCATATGCATTTTATTATATGTAATAGGATTTACTATTTAGTTATCCATTGTTTAAAAAAATATATAAAAAACAAACAAACAAAAAATTTGCATCCATTGACACATCAGAACACATGCTGTTGTTTTTATTTTAAAAAAATATGATGTTGGAAGATTTGCTAAAGCAAACTTCCAATTATATAAAAATCCGATATGTGAATTTATTTATAGAGAAAGTGTTTATCCTTAACACATTAATTTTTTAGTTTTTAACTAGCGTCTAATGAGAGTATGTATGTTGAAGTTCTTTTATATTTTTCAGTCATTGAATATTTTAGCATTAATTTATAATTCGATCTTCAAAAATTTAATGTTGTTATTTTTTGCAACTTAATTTTCTGCTTTTGTTCCCAATGTTTATTAGGCTCAAATTAACTAAAAGAATAACTAAAACATTTATCTTATTATAGTAAATTATGTGGAGTTTACTTAAATTTGCCGATATTAAAATAAATAAAACGTATACTATGTCCTCGATTAGGCTTATCCATAAAATATGAACTAAATCACTTCATTGGAAACGGTTCAAAAATTCAGTTACAATTTGCATGATTTTCTTCTAATTTTTGAAGTTTTCATAAACTGTTCAATATGACGTTAAAGATTGATAAAAAAATTTTTATCTTAAAAGTTTTAATGCCCAAACGCATATAATTACTTGAAAAAATGTACTACTAATTATAAAATAAATGCAAATAGTTTACAAATTGTGGTAGGCTTTGCATTATTCTGGGTCAAAATGAATTGAAATATTTAATTTTTAAAATCAAATTTTTCTTTAAATAAAAATTTTTCTTTTTATTAAAAGCGTGCGGTAATATATATATATGAAAATCCATTACCGCACGCTTTTTTTTACTTACCGCACGCTATTTGAAATAATCAATTTACATGTCATAGATAGTGTGATGTAATTTTAATTTTCCTACTCCTATCACAGTAAATTATAAATTACATCACACTATCCATGACATGTAAATTGATTATTTCAAATAGCGTGCGGTAAGTAAAAAAAAGCGTGCGGTAATGGATTTTCATATATATATTACCGCACGCTTTTAATAAAAAGAAAAATTTTTATCTAAAGAAAAATTTGATTTTTAAAAATTAAATATTTCAATTCATTTTGACACAGAATAATGCAAAGCCTACCACAATTTGTAAACTATTTGCATTTAATTTATAATTAGTAGCTCATTTTTTCAAGTAATTATATGCGTTTGGGCATTAAAACAAAGTCGTAGGAAAAGTATATAACAAATCTCGAGTTGTAAAGCATTTTCCATGCTCGTGAAGATACTGCACTCGACGCTACGCGTCTCGTGCGCAAAATTTTCCCTCGCATGTAAAATGCTATTTACAACTCTAGATATGTAATATACTATTACTGTGATAGGAGCAGAAAAATATCTTTGGGTAAAATGGAGTCAAGTTCTTTTCAAAATGGTTTTAAAATAATAGGATGTTCGACATTTTTTTATGACAAGTTTTTTAAAACTCTTGTAAACTTGATTAGAGACAAATTGTGTAAAAGCTTCAGCGAACCAGTTAGCTCGTTTAGGCGAGGTCACGTAACTCCCATCCACAAACATTATTTTAAGAAAACGATCATACACAGTTCTGTGTGCTTGATGTTGTGCGACCTAGGTCTTACTCTTAAATGGTGTTTATGTGCTAAATTGTTACACATATTACACTTTGCCTTGCACTTGTTGCACTTAAAAAATATCTCAAGACAATACGTCAATATTTTTCATTGATGCCCCGTTTCAAAAATATGACGACTTAAGATTTAGTATTTATTATGTTTTTTTATAAAATTGTGTTTCATATTTCATTTTTTATGAAGGTTAATTGCATTCCAAGGCTTTAACGTGTCCTAAATTTAAAAGAAAGACATAGTAAGCAACACTCAATTACAAACATACATAATTTCTGATAAGATCTATTTATAATTAAATATCATTGGATTCTGATTGGATAGGATTGGTAAATACTCTGTTGCTAATTGTTTTGAAAAATGTCTATATATAGTTTTAAAATATTGTTGAATATTCAAACTATACGAGTTCAGAACACATATGAGACGCCAAATTTAAATTAAGATACATAATTTTTTTTAAGCGGCAAAATCTTGTTTTTGCATTTTGACGGTACTCATCAAGCACTTGATTTGTACACACGCCTGCTGGTTTAAAACATGAATGTCTGTGCTGCTGAAACCAAATCGTATTTTTAATTCTATAACACAGTATGCAGTGATGTGGCTTTCTGTAGAACGGTGAAGTGTGGAACTATATAAGTATCCTTGTCGATTGATAAAATAGCATTTATCAATACTATAGTTACAAATAAAATATTCAGACCTTGCATGTGTAACAAAAAATAAATTTTAAGTCAAACACTCAGTATTCCGGCCATATATTTAAATTTTCAGTACTCAATCTTCAACACCAACTAAAAAGTACTTTAACTGAAAAAAAATATGTACATAAGTGAAAATATTTCTACACAAACAAAAAACACACATACTCTCTCCCACAAAATATCCACCATATTGCATTTCATTACATCGAACAATATTCGGATTTTCTTTTTCATCAAATAAAAAACAAAACGAAATTCATCCAAATTTTTATACAAATTCGGAATGAATAAATTCATTTTACTACTATTTTTCTATTCACCTCTCTTTTCGTTTTATTGTTTCAAATTTGTTTGTTGTTTCGTTAATTTAGTATTAAAACGTACAACATTGCGATGCGACGGTAAAGCAAATATTTACGAAAGGAAAATTTAAATAAAAAATAAAAATATTACTGTCATGTCATATATTAATGGTGTAAATATGATGAACTCAATTGTAAATAATAATATCGCGGCCATTATTATTTTTGGATAAAAGATTTTTTGTTATAAAATTGATATTCTTTTTAAGTTAAATTAAATATTAATAAAATTAAACAAAAATAATAAGAAGTTATAATAATAATTGTTACAAAGTGAAATTTATCCTAAACAATTCTAATTTAGATTTTAGAAAGAAGGATACAATCCAAAATGACGTCACGTCGGTGTAGTGTTAAAAAAATTCAATAAAAATATTAAAGTGAGAGAAAAATTAATAAAATAAAAGTTTATTTATATAAAAATATAACTTAAAATATTCAAAATAAATTTCTATTTCTATTGTAATAGTGGGATTGTAATATAAAGTTTAAAAAAATATTGCCTATAGTGGCCATATTATCAATTAAATTAAACTTTATCAAAAAATAAAATATTTTCTTAACTTTAATTAAATTCAAATATGGAAATTAACTCAAGAATTAATTTGTTCAAATAAAATCAATTTACATCTGTTTTTGATACGGGTGAATGGGTTGGGATTTTGGATATTTTTTGCAGCTAACAAAAGGCTTTTGCTAACACAACTAGAAGTTAGTTTAGTATAAAATTAACTACAGTTTATAATTCTAATTTAATTTGTATATTTTCTAAAGATATATTTTACGCAATTTTTTAATTTGACAGCAATTTTTATGTCCAATTTTTATTAATTTAATCTTTTTTCAATTGTAGATTTTTGAAGTTCCAATAATTGGTGTATTATTTCTTATAAGAAATTTTTGGGTTGGATATGTACAAGAAAGGCCTTGTTGTCTGCTTTTTTCACACTTTTGAGTTGTTGTTGACAAAAAAAATGACTGAAATGTTTAATTATACAAATTTGTCTGATATAACAAAAACTAAGAAATTATAAATATGGAATAATGCTGTAGTCATCTGTACTGTTGGAAACGAAAATTGAAGTCTAGTATCGGTTTTGAACTAACTTGAATGGCAGTGAATATGTAAACTAGCAATTCGGGGGATATTACTTTTACTTAGGCGCCAAGATTTTTTTTTATTTGATAGAGAATCACACACTGAAGCGAATAAAACCAAAACGAGTTGTCCAAGATACAGGCCTTTAAAAAAACCAAAATCCATACAAAATTGCACTGGTTTTGACAAAATTTTTTTATTTTTTACTTATTTTGGCTTTATTTCCTATGTGCTTATAAGATAAACGATCAAAACTGTCCCTTTTACTAAATTTTCTTAATTTACGATTAAATAATAAAAAAAAAATCCACTCGCGCCTAAGTTAAAGTAATCTTGCCGCAATTCGAATCAGAGATTATGTTGCTCCAATGAGATAGTGTTTTAAAGCTAGTCAATACACGAACCTTAATCCAAGAACCCAGAAAATCTGCAACCAAAAAAAGATATCCAAAAAAAAATTAAGTAGGGAAATATTTTAATATTTTATGGATTAATGTGAAAATCTATGGTGGGTGACGTTACTTAAATGACGTTCAAATACAAGCAACCGTTGGATTTATAAAAGCAACATAATAGGTGTTAATCCCTTGAATTGTTGTGACATCAACATTAATGCTTATTCAGTTTAGTGAAAACGTACAATGGATGTGTTATGCATGCGCTCTTCACGCATTTGTTGACTATTCATACAGAATACATGAAGATCAATAAATATGATAATAATTGAAAGAGTACTTCTAATCATGCGTCACAGCGCGGTCAACGTATGATGATCACATAAAATATTTCTGCTTTCGTAGTGCGTCATGCGTTTTGCAAGTTGTTCTTTAAACTTTATTAACGTAAAAAATACAGACATGATTATATCATTGCATTAAGTTACCTCAATGACTACAGCAAATGACAAGCTCAAAAAGCAATTTAAATAATTTCATAGAACAAGTTGCAAATAGTTTATGATCGAATTTTAGAAATGCTGTGTAATCTACGATTGATGGTCTAACTGTTTTGTGGTGATATTTCTATTTTATCTTTGCTCCATAAACTTCCAACTAGGGCTAACAGTTTTTTTATTGAATTTAAGTGCATCGAATGTTGTTTCTCAGCAGATTTTTAGATATTTGACCGTAGAAATGAGTATGTTGCGAATGCAGATGTTAGTGCTGCATCTACCTTCTTCGTCCATGTAGTAAAAAGCACTTCATCCATCTAAACAAATCATTTAAAGTATTGAGGTATCAGGTCAATGACCCGTCTCAGGCCGTTTTCGACCAGCGTGCCGTCGTTTGCATATGATGTTTGTTTATCCCTTGAAGTGAATTAGATAGATTATTTAATCAAAGATTGAATAATGAAGGTGCTAGAGCACTCCATCTGTAGTACTCTTTGTCAGTTCTTTCATTTTTGAGTTCAAGCTTCAACAAATATTTGGGCCTTGTTGTGATGCAAGATTTTTACCTATCGAATGGAATTAGAAGGATTTTGATATGTTTTTAAATTAAAGATAGAACCAAAATTGTCATGAAAAATGTGTATTAAATTTTGAAGCGCATTTCGCCGATCTTTTATTTGCTTAATCTATATTTATTTACTTATCCGTGATCCGACGGTTTCGCGGATTTCATCCCATTACGTGACAAAGCACATAAGCTTTAGGTCGGAAATTTAGACTAACATATTCAATTCTTCTAATCGAAATGCAGCGATGCTTTTCTTTGTTAAAAATTATGAATTTACTCACACTTGGAAAGATTTCTTAAAGTAGTAAAATATATTTACTAAATTCATTCATTCAGTAATAAATTTTCCAGTCAACTTGGTTCAAATTAATGTAGGGTTCATTGTCGTCTTTATATCAAGATATGCAGCAATCTCCATGTTTTGTACATAATCACAAATTGAAGGTTAAAAGTTTTATTATCGGTTGTATTACAAATATACAAGCATTACATTTCCACACACGACTCAAAGGAAGATTAATTTTCGGCAGACAATAATTTAATATATGACAGCAAAACGGTTTTCGAAACAACATTGAAATTTATATACTTACAATACTGCAGACACATCTCTTTACAGTTGCAATACGGAGCCACACTATCACAGACGATTAAAACAAAACTCTCGAACTACATTCCTCCCAGCATATGTGGAATTTAACCAGGAAAAGTCGAAACACCGAAAGGTTAGACAAGATTTAACACAACGAGAAGTCTCTTCATGTTAAGTCTTCCATATAACCACCGGCTGAATTAAAAGTAGGTTATCAATCTGAACAAATGTTGAAAGTGGGTGTGGTCACATAAATAAAAGGATGTGAACGTCAAACTGGCTGCCACTGAAAGGAAACTTGAACTTTTAACTAAAAAATCAACCGCGGGTTTTAATGACATGACATCGTGATATATTTGAAGCATTAAATGTTGAGATCAAAATAAAACCTACTACCTACAGTTGGACAACCAAAAATTCTAGGTGTGGTTTTTTAACAACATGTGGATATTTTGCATCCTTTCAAAACAGATAGCCGCTAACAACCACTAGCATGGAAAAAGATAGGGAGACCATTACATCACCATGACATTAAATCTTTGTAGATGTGCTTCTCAAGTTGGTCGGGTACTACGCCACAGAAGTACTCGAAAGATTTTTCGATCAAGGACCATCACAAAAATCTCACCGAAAAGTGCAATCTCCGTCATTCGATTTTTTTGGGTAGGGAAGCAGCTGTCACTGGCCATGTTGCTTAGACACTTCTCATAATGGGTCATAATGGACCCAGGACCAACAACAAAAATATGGCACTGTGCTGTATGTAAACAAATTCTTTGGTCAAACACAACATCCGTCCAGTGCAACTGTTGTAAAGAATGGTGTCACCTCAAAAAGTGCTTAGGTCTTTAAACGCACAAGCAATGGAGTCCAAACTTCACAACACCTTGCTGCCAATTATCTAGTCAACAGAACAACACTTGCTCGCAGCAAAACATACTTTCGCATTAATACACATCCAGATACTCCAAGTGATGTGAAAATAATGCAATTTAACTGCAAGTTGCAACGGTGCAACAAACAAGTAAGACGATATAGTTTTCTAATCGCGCTTCTTCAAGAAACCAAATTAAACCTTGAGTACAAAATTAGTGATTATTTTATCATACATAAAAGCGTTATCTACCGTACAACCAGCACTCAGCAGCAAATGATGTACATCATTCTCCTACACTCATTCCCCCAGTTGTAACGAAAATGAAACCAATTATTTTTCGTTGCAATATTGTACGGAAAATGCTTCTTTCTATCAATATCAACAAATCTGCTGGCCCCGACGGTATTCCACCCCTCATTCTTAAAAATTTTGCTAGGCAACTAGCTCCAATTTTAACAAAAATTTTCTATTTATCTTATAAAACCGGAATATTTCCCGACTCTTGGAAGCTGGCCAGCGTTCAACCCATACCAAAAAAAGGCAGTAAGATAGATCCTAACAATTATAGACCAATTGCAATTCTGTCAGTTTTAGCTAAAATATTTGAAAAATATGTTAACTACAATTTAATAGATTATTTGGAAGTGTCGCGAATTATTGATGATAAACAGTATGGTTTTCGTAGAAGTCATGCAACAGGTGATCTGTTAGCCTACGTATCCCATCTCTGGAACAAATCGCTTGAAAACCATGGTGAAACATTCAGTATTTCACTTGACATTTCTAAAGCATTTGATAAAGTGTGGCACAAAAATCTCATAGCTAAATTAAAATCTTATGGCTGAAGGACTGCTGTCATGTTTGGGGAGGTGCTTGTCAGTCAACAATAAAATGTCTAGACTCTGTACAGAGAAAAGCAATACGGTTGATTGGTAATACCGAACTAACGGACCAGCTTGATTCACTCCAGCACAGAAGAAATGTGGCTGGATTATCAATCTACTATAAATATAACTTTAGCGAATTCTGCTCTAAGGAAATTCAAAATATCCTTCCATCGTGTGCGCAGTATAATCGACAAACAAGAGCTGCCGAGTTATCCCATCCATTTGTTGTAGAAATACCTCGTTGTAGAACTGTGTCCTTCCAAAACGACTATTTTAATAGAGTGGCCAAATTATGGAACTCATTGCCTTCCTCTGTATTTCCCGATGAATTTTCCCCTCAGGCATCTAAAGAAAATGTCCATCATCATTTAAAACAATTAGTATAGCTATCCCTATATCCCCATTCCTTTCATTTTCCTCATCTCCTTCCTTTATAGTTGACATGGTATCTTCGGATATTCAAAGAGTCTAAATAATGAATATTTCATATTTAGTGTGCTAAACATGTCTAACTAATTAATAAAAAAAAAAAAAAAAAAATCTGGAACAACTAGGGCATTATAATAAAGTCTGGTAATACGGAGACAATACTAGTCAATATATACATACCACCAGTAAGCTGTTGTGATACGGGTTATGAACCTAACATTAAACATTTACATATTAACGACTGTCTTATACTCGGAGATGTGAACGCATGCCACGATCTATGGCATTCACACCGGAACATCGATGCGCGAGGCGAAAATTTGCTGATCAAATTGATGGCTCCAACTTTGAAGTGCTTAACGAACCACAACCTACTAGAGTAACAAGCAGTAAGTATTCATTCCTAGATGCCTCCCTTGCCAGCATGTCACTCATGCCAATAGCAGAATGGAGTACTGAACATACACTTCACCGAACACCTATCACAATCACCTTTAGTCGTTCCATCAACCAAGTAAAATCCGAAAAGAAAACATACATCAACTTTAACAAAGCTCGCTGGGTAAATTTTACCAATTTTTCTGAAATTAAATTCAGTAAACTATTTTTACTACTTGATGTCCTCTCTGGGTAGCGAAAATTCATAGATATTTTTAACAAAGCAAAAGCGGGTTACATCCCTGCTGGTAGAATACAATATAGTAAACCTTATGTCCCAGCAAATGACCTCCGAAAAACAGATCCTGCCGATCATAGATTCCGCCAAATAAACCAGCAAATAAACAAATTAGTCATAGAACAAATGAGAGAGCTTGTGAGTAAATCGAACCTCGGAACAAGTAAAAGGCTATGGAAAGTTATAAAAGGGTTAACCCATCCTCGGAGACTTGAAAATAACCTATTCCTATAGAAATTCATAGGAAGTGCGCCTCGAAATTTAATGCACAAATTACAGAAAAACTAAGTAAACACGAGGAGTCTAGATCAGTCCTCAGACACGTCCGAAAAATTAAAGATAACAGCAATGAGAAATATAAATTTTACAAACGTTGAAGTTGAGTAGGCAATAAGAAAAAACAAACCATCAGCTATCATGCTTAAACACATTGGACCCTAGGGAGTGAACTACCCTACAACAACCCTAAATAATCTTCAGATAAATACTCTCCTATTCGAAAACCTGGCAACTGAAGACATATCGAAAAACATACCTATAATTACTCTCCTATTCCGAAACTCGGAACTTGAAGACATACAGGCCGAACTCCATCCTTTCATATATCGCAAAACTAATTGAAACACTTCTGCTACCTAGGATATTAAGCTCTTGCAACCTAGCTCCACACCAATATGGCTTACCAAAAGGACAGTACAACTACCACCCTTCAACAAAATTCACAATCAAAACAGCAATGGTCTGAACCAAAAACAGCTATGTGCAAGAACAACATTACTCGCACTTGATTTATCAAAAGCGTTTGACACAGTAACGCACGCCGTACTACTAAGCGGCACCCTAAATACCAATTTACCAGGCATAATAAATCGTTGGTTGCGCAACTACTTATGAGGCAACGAAACATATGTGGATTTTAGAAACTAACTAAATCAGTAAGAAAAGGGATAACACAAGGTGGAGTTCTCTCTCCACCACTTTTTAACCTCTACCGAAGCAGTCTACTTACTCCTCCAGAAGGTATAGTTATCATATCATATGCAGACCACTGCACGGTCCTTGCCACAGGACGCAGAACGAACACTTTAATTTTCTTAATGAATGGTGTAGAATCAGAAAGCTGATACTATCGTCAGAAATGTCCACTACTACACTTTTCACCACTTGGACGAAGGAGGCATTGAAAACGTGCTCATCCCTACAGTTAAATATCCGACATTGGCGGGAGTAACATTCGATCCACTACAGCAGAAATAATGCACTAAAAGTGCTAGCTGGAAGTTCATGGGGCAAAACACAATTATCATAACATAAAAATGTACATGTAGACCCATTCTAAACTACTCAGCACCCATAAGATTCAAGTTTCTGACACCGTCTGGAAGATGATGCAAACGACACAAAACGCAGCTTTAAGAACCGCTACTGGATTTCACCTTATGGCTCATTGAGACCACCTGCATAAAGAATGTAATATCTAACCGGTGAACACAATACAATTCAATACTATACAATATCTTTCCTGTGAAAACAATATTATCTAAATTCTAAACAATACATATGGGCCTACGAGAGAGAGCAACATCCTATTAATTGCTTCACTCCCTAGAACCAAAACGAAAACTGCTTATCTCTTTCAAACTTATGTTAAAGTAGATCCAAACACCAGGATACCACCATATAGAAGTGGTATAAAAAAGCTTCACACTAAGGCTGTAGAAGAAACAATCAACTACGTACATAATCGAGTTCTGAATGAAAAACCACCACAAGTCGCTGTAGAAGACGACCAATTGCCTCGCGCCACTAGATGCATTTTTCGCGCAACTAAGATCCGGCTGGTCACGAATATTGAATAATAACATGAATAGAATCGACCTCCCAATCATTGACAAATGTCCCGCATGTGAGGGCACTCCACATGATGTTGACCACATATTTAGATGTCCAGAGAATGCAACGGACCTGACGAAAAAAGATCTGTGATACCGTCTAAGGACCGTTGCAGAGTTTCTGAATTTAGAAACGGAACTAAACGAGTAGCACTTTATCAAAGTCGCTACAACAACAACAACTTTAGATGTTGACAGAATGCTGAATTGCCCGTTGCAGTTGACTGTTTTTAATGGCATACCAATGTCATCTGTAAAAAACCCGATTACCACCTCTCATATGTCAGGAGGTATATCAGATGATGATCGGAAAAAAATTACTTAATTCGAGTCAGACAATCTAAAGAGTACCTTGATTAACATATATTTTATTTATCATCACAAAAACACCACTGTTACCATTACATATTTTCTTTTTATTATTTTAAATAAATACATAAGTTTATTAAACTATACTATAAAAGGAACTCACTATTCCACTACAGCTTCAAAAAACAACTCTTAACTTCTAATTTTAGTTCCTTATATAATACTAATACTATTTGTTTCGTTAAAAAAAATATTGGTCAAATAGAATAAAGTGTTAACATAATCAAAAATTTATTTATCATAAAAAGGACCATAAGGAAATGCAATTTTATTACGTAGTTTTGGTTCAACAAAATATCTCACCTTATCATGTTAGCATTACAAGAAGCATATAATAAATTCTACGTGTTAAAATTCCAATTTTGTAAAATATTATCTTATTCAAACAATATTCTATACTTGGGAGGTCTAAAAATTCTTATATTTTTGTTTATCTAAAAACAGGATGCTGATAACATACACAAAAATTTCCATTCTAACTGATGAGATTTGATGAGAATTTTTGTTATGAGCTTGAATTGAATTAATCATTTTTTTAGTGATCGGTTAAAGATTACGACACATCTTCCATAACAATGACTCATGCAAGAAAATGAAATGACAAATTAAAAACGGTCTGTGTAATAGTAAAAAGTGTAGTGTTATAGGAATTACAATGAGTCACAACAACACATGGATAACTTTTTATACCTAGGTCCCACAACAACATGCGTTCTCACGGAGATGTCGGTGAACACTATTTTTTTTTAAATGTTTGTGGATTAAAGTCACTCGAGACTATTGGTTCGGGCAAAACATTCCATTTATACGATTTACGGACAGAGACTTTTCCATTTTGTCACTACGACATACGAAAGTGAGTGATCTCAATAGTTTGGCTGTTTGCACAAACCGATTGATGAGTAAAACGGGGAAAAATATGTTTGATGGATCCAATTTCATCGGAGCACTGTTGTTCTTGTTGTAGCGACGGTGTGGTGCTACTCCTCCGGCTCCATGTTCAGATTCAGGAACTCTGCTACTGCTCTTGGGTGGTACCACAAATCTTCCTTCGTAAAGTTAGTTGGTTTTCCTGGACAATTAAATAGGTGATCTGCATCATGCGGCGTGCCCTCACATATGGGACACTTGTCAATAATGTTATGGTCAATTCTGTTCTTATAATTATTTAAGATGCGTGACCAACCGGATCTTAACTGCGCTAGAGTTTATCTGGTGCTGCGCGGTAGTTTGACCTTTTCCGCAGTGACTTGTGGCGGCTTACTCTTGAGAACTCGATTTGGAGCGTAGTTTTTTATTGTGTCCTCAACAACTTTCGTGTGGATCGTATTTAAGCCCGTTTTATATGTAAGCTCATCAATATAATCTGTTGTTTCGTTGTTTCTGACATCTCTTAAGAAGCATCGGAGCACTGCTGGATGCTGGTTACGATATTTAAAAAATCACAACGAGATCAACAACAGTGCGAACAAAAAGCTTACAAATTGTGAACCAACCATTATCGCCTTCAGATAAAAAATATTTAACTTTTAATTATAAATATTGTTTAAAATTTCCAGGAGAAGAAAAATAAAAGTTTATAACAAAAAAAGAATCACTCAGAATTAATTCTTCTTTCCCACGAATTCTTTCTGTCTTATTTTCTCTTTCCTTGTGGGTTTGACTCCAGAACTTCTTATTAAAACTACTTTACGATCTTTGTGCCCACCCATCCTGATCTTCGGCCTGTTGGAAACGCTCCAGTTTTAAAAAATACAAAAGTATATTTACTTCACTGTGTGTTGTTAATCTAGGTTGTGTGTTGAATATGTCTCCAATTAGTAAATCGACTGTAGCGTAAGTTTCAATTAATACCTCGCTATTTCTCTGGGCAGCTCCAATTTCATTTCGTTTATCACTTGTTCAAGACTCAAGAGCCTTTGCGTTCAAATATTAAAAAATATTTAAGTCCGTTTGTGGGCTGATAAAACTTACCACTGCTTTATATTACTCGCATGTCAGAAATAAAAAATTGCTTTTCTATGTTACTACATTGTTAATTGTTACTACTATAGCATAACGCAGACTCTAATTCATATTTTTTTATCTTTCAGAATGGCGGTTAAAACCAATAAAATAAAGATACCATGAAAACTGGTTTGTACAATAATAACAACAACAGCTGCAGCTATAATAAAAATAATTTCAAAAATTTATTTCACGGTCATAACGATCATCAAAAAAGCCAATCATGTAATAGCTTATTCAATCATTCAATTAGCAACGATGACATTAATGAAATTTATAATTGTTCTATGTCACCGACACATTACTGCGAATGGAATAAAACTAAATTGAAAAGCAATGTTGAAAATGATGAAAATAATATGCAATCTAAACATAAAAATGACAAAAAATCTAATGTTAAATTAACAAAACTTCGTGGTAGAAGATCTTCTCATCGTAACCTACGACGGCAAAGTTTTAATGAAAATAGTAATAATAATAATAATATTGTTCCACGCGTAAATCCGATTTTTTTATGGGTTAAGCAAAACGATAGCCATATAGTCGAAGTGAAATGTGAAGATTACGATCATAGAAATCGTATTCGTTTAACCAAAACACCAAATGGTTGGCGAGCTATACCACGTACTGAACAATCAACCTCATCTCTCTCTACAAAAACACCAACCAACAGTAGTGACAACTCCGTTGAACTAACTCATAACTTTAATAGTAAAAAAAATAAAAAGAAAAAACGAAAACATAAAAAGAAAAATAAACATCACTATCGGAGAAAATCGCTAGAAAGTTTTCAAAATGATATCAAAATTTTCAATAAGTTACAAAATAACAATGATGAAAATAATGATCGTCTATCGATTATAAAAAATGAACACAATCTATTAAAAATGGAAATAAACAAAGTCGAAACTGATGATGAAAATGAAGATCTAATAAAACATAATGATGAGGAAGATGCTGATGATGCTAGTTTTCATAATATGATTAATGAAACATCCAAAGATTTAATGAATGATATTCAAAATATTGATAGTATCGACCATAATATTAGAGGTGAGGAAGATCATCTTCACAATAATTTGCAACCTGTTACAATTATGGTAGAAGACTTATTGGACCCTGATGATGATGATAATGATGTAGACCACCATAATCATAGTGATAATGCAATAAATGGAACGGAATTGATTGATTCGTTGGTTAAAAAAGGTTGTGAGGATAATAATATTAACAATTCACTTAGAGATGATGATAATTTAATGAAGAATAATCTTGATGATTATAACGATGATGATGACGATGTTCTAATAAACGAGGAACCTGTTGTATCAGACATAATTTCCCGGCTCAACGACAGTCTTAACTCTCCAAAATGTTTATCATTTAACGAAGCCGGTGAAATTGAAGGTATTTCTGATGTCTTCAATACAAACTCAACAAATTCTTTCGATAATTTATCGATTACTTTAGCAGATTTTCACCGTACTCATATAAATAAAAACAAAAGTACTGTAATAAAAGATAAAAATGACAATGAGTCTAACAATAAAATTGTATCTCCTGATTCATGCCAGCAAGATCAATTTCATCCAAAAGATTTAAGAGTTTGTAAAATAAATAATATAACTAAAAAATTATTAGAATCTCCCATGATTGATTTATCAATATCAAGACCAATCTCAAGAAGCTCAGATACAATTCAATCGCCACAACCCAGTGGAATACCAGCCGTACCACCGTCACCTGATTTATTGTTTAACAAAAATAATTTTGTGAACATAAATCATCAATTCAAATTACCTACAAATAAAATTATACAAAAGGAACCACTTGATTTGGGTAGACCATTATGTCGAAAATCAGCTAGTCCGACAGTAAGTTGTTCACAACAAGAACCCGATCGACTTTCAATTGAATCATCATCGCCAAAGAGAATTAAAATGGAACATAAAACAGATGATAATGTTAATTTAATGTTTAATCAAAGCTCTGGAGCTATGGACTCTTTAAATAATAATCAAAATTGTAATAATAATAATAATAATATAATCGATTTAATTGAAGTTGATGATTACGAGGAGGAAGACATTGAAGAACAAATAGATAATTTAAGAAATGAGAAAAATAATCTATCCAATAACAAAAAATCCAGTTCGTTTATAAATCGTAATAACGATCCGGATCCATTGACTCAGTTACGATTACTTGTAAGTAATTTAGAATGGAAAGTACCTGATCCATTATTAGTGCCAAAAGATCGGTTAAATGCAATACTAGAATCACCTGCACGTGAAATACCATTATTACTTACAACGCGACCTGAATTACGTTTACCTGAAGCATTCTCATTTCCTAATATACTACAAGATCCAGATATAATGGTTGTATCTCTTTCGCAATTGGAAATGATTTTAATAAAACAAGATGAATTATTAAAATCTTCTACAAATAATATAAATAATTCAAATTTACATGTAAAACAAGTTCCTGAAATAATTAATAATTCAATTAACAATAATAATATTAATAATAATAGTAGTTCCTTAAAGTATAATCATCAAAAACCAATGCAAAATAATAACATAAATAAATCAAAAACTAATATTATTTCATTATCACCAACCGTACCACAACAGCCGCAACAACAACCATCAACAAATAATTTCACGACTCCCACACCACCGAATTTATTAGCGAATAATCTAGCTGGTGATATTGATGCAGCAACAATGGCCGCATTTAATCAAATGTTTTGGTTACCATATCCAGCAGGACAGATGAACGCAAATGACTTATTAAAAATTCCTGATGTAAATCAATTTAATACAAATAATTTTCCATATCAAAATCTTCCAAATAATAATAATAGTAATAATATTAATAATAATGATAATAATAATCATATTAATAATAATAACAATAATAATAATTTTAATGGATGTCCGCCTGAATTATCTGTAATGTTACAAGAAGCCGCAAGACAAATGAGTAATAACTATTTTATTCAAGCGTTAAAATTAAGTCAAAACAGATGGAATAACAATAATCAAAATACAAATCCAATGCAAAGCGGAAACAATATAAATAATAATAGCAATAATAATATAAAACCAAAACGGAACAATAGTAGTAACAATCATAATCTTCAAATGATATCACCTGAATTTATGCATCCACCAATGAATCATCATTTTCCGTCAACTTCGCCTTCATTGGAAATCCAACGGTTGCAATATTCACCACACCGTAATAGTATTGGTCAGAATAATAATTCCAATAATAATATTCGAACAACTCTTAATAATACTACAAACAACAATAACCATCATCAACAAAACTGGAACAATAATAATCATAATCTCTTGAGCCCGACAAATCATCAGAGTTATCAAAAAATGGTATCTAATAATAATCAACAATCTAGTCGAACATCGTCGTCACATCTTAGCAATCTTAATAATAACAACTTAAACACAAATCATGTTCATAATCCATTTGCATCACCACCATATTTTCCACAAGAACAAGTGATACAAAATCATCAAAAATTGAAATTAAATCATTCAAAATCATTAAATAATCATCAATATACAAATAATTTGAGCATAGGAAATAAAGAAAAACCGCGTGTTACATGTAAATCGCTTTTAAATTTATTGCAACCAAATAATAGTAGTCACCATTCACAATTGCAACGTTTTAATAGTACTGGTTCAACGGAATCAATATCATCGGAATTAGAAATGTTAACAAGTAATAATATTAACAATAATCTAATCCATGGGAACAATCAGTTAAATAATTGTAATATAGTTAATAATAATCAAGCCAAGTTAAAAGTGAAACCAGGTTCCCATCTACTTGATCCGGCTGCAGCACAGAGGAAATTATTAAATGATGATATAGCTGATGTCGTTAGTACGACTAGTGGGATGGATGATGTTTTAAACGATCCTAATATGTCGTTATGGCATCCACTGTTTGGAAAGTAAGTAATTTTAATATCAGACGTTTTTGATTAAATGTTAACAATTATATTTATTATATGCAATAGAAACAGTTTGAGCTCTTGTGTATCAAAAATGAAATAGTTAAAAAATTTCTAAATTTTATAAAGTCGAACTCAAACGAATTTAATGAAAAGAAGGTCAAATAGGTTAGTGTCAATAATTGGTAATTCAGCAAAATTTTCGATCTCTGTGAGATAGCAGTGAAAATGCTCTGTCTCTGTTGTGATCACAGTCAATTTACTCGTCACGTTTAAATCCCACGTTTTCTATCTTCCTCCGAATAGGCCTTCCAATTCGATAAACTTAATTTTCAAATCGGAGTCGACTTTAAAAAATTTTAAATTTACTTCTCTTCTTGTACAAAGCAATGAGAGTTCTGTACTGTCATTTTACTGTCTACATCACTTTGTAACGGGTTGAATTGCCAGTTTATAGTTCTCCTTTGTAGACCTGGTATTTTACCCTTGTAGACATATGAGATAACAATTTCTTTTGTACTAGATAGCATCAAACCAGGCTTGATTCATCCCTGGGTTTTAGATGTGATTTTCTGATCGTAAATGTGATCCATAATGATCCATAAATGTTTCTGAATTTTTCAGAGATGAGATGTTAAAACAGTTCCATTTATTAAATTTTTGCATCTTTTGGGTTTGGAAAGTGGAATATTATTTTAGCACATACAAGAAAGTTTTCACTTTGATTGTATGAACCTCTAAAAGACTGCTCATCTAGAACTCTCGAAAAATTCTATTTTGTTTTCTGGGTCTGTTGTTCTTTTTCGGATAAAAGCCTTAACCTGAAATAAATTTCAGTTTCCAGAGGTCACCAACGAATAGGCGTATTGAATACTTGGTGCCAATCAATCATCTTGCAAAAGGCTGTAGAATGAAGGTAAGAACAAACAAACAGTCCATACTTTAGCTACACACTTACCACCCTGACTCCAGTTTACTGTAGCTTAGTTTTGTGAAATATAGAAATAACTATTTGTACTGTAAATAAAAAAACTACGAAGGATTATGGATTTTGATAGGGACTCGTCAAAAACATTTTGTAGTATGATTACTGCCTTTAAAGAAATGTTGAGAGTTCTGTATGAATGTGGTTGAGCTTTGTTGATACAGCCGACAGCGCTTTAAGTGTTGGCTGTCGTTTGTTCGTTGGAATAAATATAAAATCTAATGTTAGGATCTAAAATAATAAAATAAATAAAAATAGTTTAATGTGGGTGACCAATTCTTATTATAAAAATGGGAATTTACACGACCAGAAAATGACCCATGCAAAAACTGAATTGTTTCTTGTATGCTATGGGGCATAGTCTTAATGAAACCTTATATCGTTAACATCCATATTTTGCAATTAAGAGAGATTATAATGTAGACTAACTAGATTATAATGTCGCAATAGCACCTTTAACTATTATTGACTGATTAGCTGCATTTGCGGTTCGATGATGCCTCCAGCCTAAAATCTTAGGGATGCCAAATTCAACAATTTTGACTACTAATGCAATCCGTTAAGATAAACTAAAACCCCATGACTGAAAGATATCCATTTGTTGCTCCATCTTCTTCTCACAGATACAATTTTGTTATTCAATACTAGAAAATCTAGAGTATAACAAAACAGTGATCACCAGAGAAATTAATTGACTAAACCTGAATTTATTAAATGTATGTTTATGTAAATTTTTTGTTTTTACACTTCGCTAGAGTTGTAACCTAATTTTTGGTTTATAATCATTAGCGTTAACATTTTTTGGTAGAGTTTATCTAGTCGGCTAGCCCTGATGAGAATGATAAACTTTTTTAAAGTTTAAAAATTTTCTCATTGGTTCGAAACTAGATCGCTCTAAAATTGTATGGATTGCAAAAAGTTTCATAATTTGCACCATAATTTTTTAGATTCAGTTCTTATATTATTCTTGATGGGAGATTTTCCATCGGGGTGATGTTACATCACAAATAATTTACTGAATTAATTGTTGATCATGTGTCAATAGACACAAGTGAAGACTAGTCATCTTCTTCTCACAGATACAATTTTGTTATTCAATACTAGAAAATCTAGAGTATAACAAAACAGTGATCACCAGAGAAATTAATTGACTAAACCTGAATTTATTAAATGTATGTTTATGTAAATTTTTTGTTTTTACACTTCGCTAGAGTTGTAACCTAATTTTTGGTTTATAATCATTAGCGTTAACATTTTTTGGTAGAGTTTATCTAGTCGGCTAGCCCTGATGAGAATGATAAACTTTTTTAAAGTTTAAAAATTTTCTCATTGGTTCGAAACTAGATCGCTCTAAAATTGTATGGATTGCAAAAAGTTTCATAATTTGCACCATAATTTTTTAGATTCAGTTCTTATAAAAATCTTTCTTTTGACACACTTGACAACATTTTTTTGACAAACTTATAATGCCATAATTCTCTATAATAATAATAAAATTTCATTTCCAACAAACAATTAATTTTATTTTTTTTCCAAAAAATTAGGTAAAAAAAAAATAAAAATCTTTCTTTTGACACACTTGACAACATTTTTTTGACAAACTTATAATGCAATAATCTAGTTTTTGATCTCACATACCAATCCCGACCATCAAGATTCCCCCAAATTTAATGTTCCTACTCGTAATCACTTAAAATGAACGTTTTTTAAGCCAAAAATATGAAAATTCGCTATTTTTGACACACATAATGATTTTTTTGACACACTTTCGGTACAGTTATCGAACACAGCGTCCTTTCGGACCTGCATCTTGTGAATACCTATTTTTAGAAAAAAAAATTTTTGAAATCCCTCCAGCCGTTTTCCCTGCAGTGTAGGTAATGACGGCGGCCGACAGACAGACATACATTTTTTTTTTTTTGCTTTTTTAGAATCAGGAGGTCCTAAAACGTCGAGAAATGTCAAAAAAAGTGGGGGTAAAAATTTCACTTTGAGCTCATGAATGTAATACTTAGGTCTTTCAGACCGAAGTAATTCAACTTATGCAAAAATAAATAAGTGAATGAAGAAGTTTCATCAACTTCGAAATTGTTATCGCCTCAACGGCGTAATCGATAGCGTGTCTTCCCAAGGATTCGAGCCGAGCACTGAAGAGGAAGGTTCGAATTCATCCGAAACACGTTAAATTTGAAGTGGAGTTTTTTTTCTGAGAAACGTCAAACCATACCTTTGAATTGAAAAAATTCCAATTACTTCTTTACTTACTTGAGTTTAATTGATCTCAAAAATTCTCAATTAATGCATAAGTTTTTTGTAATGTTTCTAGTAGTTTTGCAACTTCTGGTTTGTCACTTCTGGTTAAATAGTTTTTTTTTTATTCTTTTAAGAATATCACAACATTATAGCCTAAAATTATGAAGTACGAATCTTTGATTAAACGTTTCAGTCAACGAGACAAAGAAATAATTAGCTTTTGGGCTGTCTTGTATACAAAGTGGTCGGTGTCTATTAAACAAATGATGATTTTTATCTGACCTGATATGTTAGGTTGTTGTGTATGATATGATTTTGATATCGATATTTTAATAATATCTTCACGTTTCAAGACCGTCTGAAACGTTCTTGACAACTTCTTTTAGTTTGCAATCTGTAGGTGTGTATGTGTATGTATTGTGTTTATGTGAGTGTAATTCTATTTAAATTATTACAATTAATTTATCGTATAAAAAATAAATAGTAATAATGTGTATTTGTGGCTAATCCCTAATTGAGCTATTATTAGTTGTTTGATGACTTCTTTGTTTAATATTTTTTTAATTTTTTTTTTGTAATTTTTTATTTTTCCTTTTTACTTTGATTTATGTTTTAGAAAGCATATTTTGGATGGTGCAATTAAGTCATATTGTTTAACTTTATCAAAATAGGCAGCAAATTTAGTTTTATGTGTCAGTATACCTTATCCAGCAGTCTTGGTAGCTAGTTAGTTTTTAACTTTTCGGGAAGTTCTTGGTGCGACCCTTAAGGTCACACCCCCATCCCACTAGTTTTTCTTTATCATCACTGTACCGCACAAATGGCGCAGGGCTAAACATTTTTGTTTTTAGAGTTCTGTATTTTGATAAAAGTAAAAACGGAACCCTAACGGTGAGACTTCGGCATGACAAAACAAAAAAAATGTAAATATGTGTTATTATCTATATTTTATGAACAAAGACAAGGAGATAGTAGAACAAAAGTTTTTTTTGAGGAATCGAGTTTGGTGTCGTATGAAATAAACAAAACGAAATATTCTAAGAAACATTTTCAATGAGTTATCAACTGCTAAGTTTTTGATTTATTACCAAAAGCTAGTGTTTTATCCTGTCCCTTTTCTCTTGATGCCATATCCGAACAATATAAAACGAAAAAATTGAAAAAATTCACGATTATAGGAAATGTTGTGAAGATGAAGAAAAACTATAGCGGTCCGCTCATCTTTCAAAATGTTAGAGGGTTAAGAGGGAAACTTATGACAAAAAATATATTTTTGATCTTCACGATATGAAACGTGTTTTTTTGCTATTCCATAGCAATTTTGTTTTTTATTTTCGACCGCACAATTTTCGACCTATTTTTAAAAATATGGTTTTTTGCCTATATACAATATGAGCTCGAGATATCTAGATTTTAATGTGTTGAATTGTTAAATAAAACGATTAGCTTAGAAACTACTTAGTACTTAGTATACTTGTTTTTTAAATTGATTCTAAACATGGGCAATGCTTTTAAAAATGTACATTTTTCTGTCCATATTTTTAAACCTGAAAATTTGGTATGTTATTAACAAAAAGATAAAACTAAATTTTCTAAACAGCATTTTCTAAAAATAGTCGAAAAAATCGATTTACACTTTCAAAAGATAGCCAATAGCAGATGGATTGCGTTGCGGATAGCAGATGGATTGCGTTGAAATTTTAATATGAGAAACACTTGTTTGATTTGCTTGCTTGAAGTTTTGTTTTCTTAAATTTCGAAAAGATAGAAATCAATTTCGCTACCATAAGGAGTTGGCTCATTAGATGTTTGCACTATTCTAGATTAAATAGGAGGTGTAAAACCTAAACAATGTTTGAGTAGAGAATTCATTTTTTGAACATTAAAGAAAAGAAATATTAATATTGTAACGTTTCTTGGCATAGTTGCCAATATTTGGTTTGATCTCTAGATCAGGAAATTAAAACGGATGAACGAAATGGATTTCTATACGTTATAATTTTTATTCGCTCAAGATTTTATCTTCTCGTTTTATTATCCACCTTAATTGTTCTTGTATATTCACAAATCTTCACTTATAAATTATAATAACTCTATGACACATAATAATCTCTTAAAATTATTTGGCTCAACTTATATTGTGACTAACTTGTGTCACCGCTACTAACTTAGAACTCATTTTTATTACTGTTATAATTCAAAACTGTTTGTATCGCTTTTAATTTAAAACTACACTGTTTCGCTTCTAATCTAATACTGACTACTCGCTTTCAATTTAATTTGGAAATTTCCGTTTATTTACCTACTTTAAGGGGGTTTTATTTTCTAATCTTATTAGATAAACAAATATTTCCTGTTGCGTGTTATTTTGTTTTTGTTGTCTTCATTCAGGTGTTTTATATTCTTTTTGTGGAACTATTTTCTCTAAAGAGTATTTAGCAGGACAAGGTTTTTTCGTACTCCATAACCGTCACAATATTAATTTTTTCAAATTTTAAACTTGTTTTGCAATTTTTTGTTCAATTTTAAAACGTTTTTGAAAAATTTGCAAAAACGCACAAGCAGTCTCATTTGATGTGATTCCTATTTTGTAAAAACAGTAAGTTGTTGCCACTTGACAAAAACTTTTGCCGGATTGCTAGAATTAGAAATGATTTTCTAATTTTTAATTAAACAAAAACTTGCTTTGTTTGGAAATAATGCAACATTTATGGCAAATTAAAATACCTATCAACTAAAATAAACTAAGCTTATTATTAAATTTATTTTATTTGTTAACTTTTTCAAAAATCAATTTGCACGATTTCTATCGCCAATATAACCGGTTCATAAGTCTCCACCAATTTTTGGAGAACTTTGACCAATTTATTTTAATTGTTCGGATTGGATATAATTTTATTTTAAATGTTCGGATATAATCTGACATCGTTATTTTTTTATTTTTAAAGATTTTATTTATGCTGATGTGTTTATAATTTAATTTGAGTTTGTTTTACATTAAAATTTTATAAATATAATTGCATTCATCGTAAAATGTTGATATTCTTTGACAGGAATTAAATGAAACTTACGATCAAAACTATTTATCTGGATACTATGGACTTAAATTTACTTCAACAAACACTAAGTTTGGGTCAACAAACAATTGGTTCATTCTCTAATTTCGAGATACCTTAATATCAGATTAACATGTTTAGCATTGAATCCCACCATTTCACTCAATGGGCCCGATTCAATAAAATCTTTTATCGAAAATTTCTTTTATTCTTTTATTTTTTGTATGAAATTTTATTTTCCCGTTATAAAATTTCATACAAAAAATAAAAGAATAACAGAAATTTTCGATAAAAGATTTTACTGAATCGGGCCCAATATCTTAACAATGTCAACCATTTTCTTTTACTGTACATTCAAATTGCTTAAATTAACGATCAGCTTCAAAAACACATTTTGAATAATGTACAAGAAAACTAACCGCCGTATTTGGGAATTGAAATCGCCTTTTCCACTGAGTTATAACGATTGCTTGCGAAATTTGTCAAATACTCTACGCAGTTTTAATTTTTAAATCTAAAATGTTTCATCAGCAATTTATGTATGTAATTAAAAATAAAAAATAGTGTGATTGTTTGTTACTTAATATATGCAAGGCCATGATCTTAATTACAAATATTTTATACTTAAAATAGATTCTTGTTGTATTTATTAACATAGGTTATTTTAAAATGTTAAAAAATTCTATGTTGTAAAGGTGAAAAAAATTTGTGTAGTTTACAGGAAGCAGAACATATGACGTATCATTTAACTGATTTCGGAGCCAAAAGATAAATTTATATTATCAAATGATGGCCGTTAGTTTAGGATGTTTGGAACTTAATGGTTTAACCCATTCACGATAATTTCAAGACAGTACCAAAACATTTTTTCACATATTTTTTATTGTTTTGTATAGTAGAATTTTCATCAATACACGATCTATAAAACAATAACTATTAAAAGCCCCAAAAATCGATAAATATTATAGATATATTTCCCGATTAGAGATACTATAAACTCAAAAAGGATAAACACAATTTCTCTTTGATAGATTTGAATTTCTTTGCCATAAATAGAATAGCATTTAAAAAATGTAGGTAGTAGTATTAATTGAAAATAAATAAATACGTCATTCAGTTTAACTATGGCGTCTTTAATTTCCTCTGTTTTTTTAATGATTAAAAAATGATGATTACTATTTCGTTTAACGTTTTAGTCGTAATATAAGCGAATTAATTATTGGTTGTGATATATCAATATATCACTTTGATGAAAAAATACATTAACCACTTTGATAATAAAATACATTATAGAATAAAATCTGAATCAAACCATATGTTGAAATATATATGACAAACTTTTATTTAATAGTCAACACTATTGCCTGTATTTATAGTCCACAACAATTTTGTTGTTGTGATTCGTACATTAATTGACGTAAATTGTATAATAATGAATGAATGTATAATATGTTCGTATATTATTGTTATTTCCAATATTTTTTTATTTTCAAATGATACATATGAAAAAAACAGGAACTGGAAGTGTATGGTTAATCCTTATTTATTCCACCCATCAATTTATCACGTGGAATCATAATTTTATTTCTATGGAAATGAATTAGAGTAGTCTTGCGCAGAATACATTAAAAAAAATCATTAATCTTGGTGTTTTTAAATGTACTATCATAGTGTGAAAACTAAAATATAATACTTATTATAATGTTTTTATTGTAAGTGTTTATAATAGTTTTGGCCTTAAAAATGAATATTGGTTGTACGTAGTTTCCATAATAAAGTTTTTGAAGTAAACAAATAATAAATGCATTCGTAGTATAGATAATTAGGTAAAAGTCGATTTTAAAAACCATCATGTTGTTTTGCGTTGTTGAATTAAAACATTCGATTGATTTTACTCGCTTTAGTTGAAACTAACTGATGCTGAAAATTTGTTTTCCATATTTTTGAAAAATTAATGATTCACACAATATTTAGAAGCTTATTTTTTGGTAATTCATTTGTCATTTTATTGTGACTAACTATTTTTTTTAAAGAAACACTCGCCCATGCATATTTTAAAGTATTTGTCGTTATTAATTATTGAAATTTAAGTGAGTTTCGTCCATCAAAAATAGAAAATAATAGAAAATTATTATAGCACAAAAAGGTGTAACGGTGGGGTAATTAACCTTTAAAACAGATTGTCTCACTCTATGTAATCTATACCAAGTTCAGTCTTTCGCCTGCATTATTCTAGCGTTAAACCAGAGCTGCAACAGCGGCCCATCCTTTTCCGGTTCAAATAACAAAGTGTAGGCGTCTTGTTTGTACTGTAGCTTTTCGAGTCTCACATTCTTTGAATTTCTTGCCGGCGTGGGTTTTTCCTGATAATTTTAATCCCCAAAATTTTAAAATCAACGTTCATAAATTCCTAAAGAAATCCTAATTTAGAATCTCAATTCTAGTTGGCATGGTATCTTCGGATATTCAGAGATTTTAATTTATAACTCGTTATTATAATAAAAAGAAGATTGTATAGGTGATTGTAGCTTAACATCAAATCTTAATTCTCTGATCTTGTTGTTTTTTATCAATATCGTCACCAGCAGTGGTCGGATGAAATCCATATTTTTTATCCCGTTTTGTTCGTCAATCGGTTTGTGCAAATAGTCAAACTGTCGAGATCATTAACTGTCATAGTGATAAAATGAAGAGTTTCTTTGTCCATAAATCGTACAAATAAAATGCTTTGTCCGAATCCGAACGAGTGCCGTCGGATCGACTAAGGTTTGAAAAAAGCGTTCACCAATACCTCAGAACGCTTACTGTTGTACTACTTAGGTTTTACCAGGAATCTATGTGCTTTTGTGACAGATATTGTAACTCTTATAACATAACACTTTTGATTTAAACTTTTTATTTAAACATGATAACGTGTCATCATCAAGGTATATTCCATAACATTGAGGGCGCTATCGTTGGCTGAATAGAGTGCATCTGGCAGGACCCCTAAGATAACACCTTGGCTAGTAATATCTCTCTGTTATTGTCAGTGGTATGTGTTATCTCACGCTCATATGTCAATAGCAGGGACTTGAGTAGGCAGGATCGTCACTCCCGTAGACCAAAAGGAAAAATTTGTTCGAATTTCTATAAATCATCATTACCAGACTCAGATTCTGTTTTGTTTGAAGGGTCTAATAAACTCCTTTCACCAGTCACAACAGCTATTTACAAATTTTTTAGTGTTGTCGACTTAACATTATTGAGGTTAGCTTGGTTCTTTGGATGTTTCCATAAAACGCTAAATCACTAAAATAATCGGCACTGTCGAAGTATACGATCGTAGTTATACCCAGTTTTTTGAAACAATTGCTTATGGTAGTTGCTTTAACTTTAACGACTTTGAAAAAAATGAAAGGCATCTAAGAATGTTTTCGCTCTATCTTTAAGGTTCGATACACTAGGGTTTACAAAATCTTGAATTTGAACTTTATAGTGTAAAGCAACATTTTTAAGAGGAACATTTTTAAAGCTCATTCATTATATTGATCCATTTTTTAACGGCTTCCTCTACCTTGTAAAATTTAACACATCTAATTTTTTTACGTTTCAATGAACAAACAAACTGCTTCAATTTCTAAGCGATTGCGCACAGTCGAAGAAATTTTTCTACAATCCAAAACATACCCTATCTTAAGAAAGACTTCTTTTGATCGACTTCCGCCAAACATTTTAATTTATTGGCCAAAGTGATCACTTGCATTTTAATTTGATTTGGGGCCGTATCGCACCTTTAGCATTTTCATAAAACATGAATGAAAGCATTAAAGAATTCGAACTGATAAATTAGCAAATATTTTCTCAACACTTACTTGCGAATTAACCCATGAACCACAACAAATACATGAAAGGAAGCAGAAACATTTTGTAGAAAAAATAATAAATATCGTAATACACCGAATGCTTACGACTTTTAAATTTGTATGTTTATTTTGTATTCTTATATTCTATTCGTACTTTATAAACTGGGCAAATTGCACACAAAAATAGTTCACGGGACTAAACGTGTGTACGTTATAACCTTATAAGCCGAGGTACCTTATAAGAAGGATAATTTGTTCGTAAAATGTTTATAGATGTATGAAAAAAAATTGTTGTACTCTATAGACCCAGCGTACTTTATATAAGGGGTACGCTAAAAGCGAGTTTTACTGTATAACTATTAACTAATAAATACAATTATTTACAAAAACATTCAATGACAGTTCACAAACACAACGACAAAATTAGATCATTTTTTTATATTCTTTTTATGAAAAAAAATCACCCTTTTGCTCTGGGCAAAAAGAATTCGACATTAATTTAAAATATACACTAGCTAGAATATTTAAAAAAAACTTACAAATTGGTAAAATAAAAAAGTGCATGAAATGCCCAACGACTCGTGCACCATATACAGAAAGTTTGTCGGGATCTTCTCACCCTAATTGGAACCTTTTTCATAAGTTTCATCATAATCACTTCATTATTGTAGACTGAAGTGTGGATAAAGTCAGTGAAAAAGTTGACTGTAGTGTAGAACCGTAATGTTGTAAACCGTAATAAATGCTTATGTGCCAAGTTTCATTCAATCCGATTAGCAGGTCCGTTTGTTGTAAGACAGTTAATGATGTTTTTAAACTTTCAAAAAAACAGATATCGTTAGAATATCGCTCAAAAACTAAACAAATCTTTGCCATACATATTTGCATCTTTTCCAAAATTAATTCACGAACGAATGTTGTATAGTCCAAACAAACATGAAAAAGTCGGTCAAGTGCGAATATAAAATTCGCTCGCCGAGGGTTCCGTGAACGTAGAAGAACAAAGTGACAAAAATAATTTAAATAAAGTTGTATTAAAGACTTTTTATATGGTCTGACAATATAGGCGCATAAAAATGATTTTTTCCTCGTAAATGTCAATAGCAATGTCAATTAAAAATTGGTCCAAATTATACACAAAACATCTCGTTAAATATTAGCAATAGCAGTTTAGGGTAACTTAAGAGAGATTGAATTACATCAACTTGTAAACGGTTTAAATTGGAAAATATACATTATTAATTCATATAATAATTCAATAATAATTGACAATAATTGAAAAACTGTGCACCGCAAAATTCTAAAAAAAAACTTACAATGTTTCTTTAATTAAGTGCTCTTTCATATGACACCCCACTCGTTAGGATCAAAAATGATTTTTTTCACCCTTTTCCAATCTCACTCCCTAATACAGAAAAATAATTATGTGACACTTCGCTATAGGTTTAGTTCAGGGTTTTTTAAATTTCCTATCTCTGTGCGTTTTTTTCAAACTTTTCTGTCAATTAAAATCGAAACGTCGGGGGAAGGAACCAACTTTTTGTTGCACTTGACAATAATTAAAAAAACAGTGCACCGCAAAATTCTAACAAAATTTACAATGTTTCTTAAATTAAGTGCTCTTTCATATTATATCTCACATGCCTGGGTTTTCAATGATGTTTTCCCCCTTCTCTTTCCCTAAAGGGAAATACGATTGTTTTATCAAGTTTTATCAAAATCTTCCTAATCAGTGCCATGATTCGAATTCGTTGGCAGAAACACTATCCACTACGCCGGCGATGGTATTTTTTGAAGTTGAAATTTCATCAACATTTACCTACTTAAGTTGAATTTTTCAACCTCATTGTTAGAACTTTCTTTTTTATACTCGAATATACTTTCATAATGAAAAATTCAAATTATTTCCTTAGTTACTTAGGTTAATTGCTCACAAAAATGCTTAATAATTCAATATCTATTTACAAAATTTAAGTCTAGTGAATTAAAAAAAATACGAATACTACTAGCGTTGGTCTGATTATTTGTGTAAAGATTCATTGTACAATTTTTGTTTGGTAAGAAGTGCTGTGTAATAGAAATTACAATTGGCGCATTTTTCGCCCTCACTTTTTTAACTAAGCCGCAATTAGATTATTGCAAAATTCTGCAATATTTCTGCAATAGTCGTGCAATGGTAGTGTGTAAAATATTCATTGCAGAAAAGTTGGGCAAGGAACTCATTGCAAAACATTGCAATGAGTCATTGCAATGTTTTGCAATGAGTTCATTGCCAAACTTTTCTGCAATGAATATTTTACACACTACCATTGCAGAAATATTGCAGAGTTCTGCAATAGTCTAATTGCGGCTTTAGGATCACTTTTTATCACTTTTAGTCCATTTTGCATTATGTTACATAGAGAACCAGCATTTTTATCAATTGCTAAAATAATGATGTCATCAACTTAACCAGCTGCTATTTATTAGTCGTGAGTCGTAAAAAGTTAAGAGTGGTAATTCGTAAACAACAGTTTTTTTGATTCTATCGAATAGGGTAGGGTAGGGTGTCTTATGAAAGCTTAAATTATTTGAACGAAATTTGCCGTTTTTTTTATTTTGGACCATATGTTTTGGTCCCGCCCAAACCGTGCAAATAAAAATGGCGTAAATGCTGAATGTAAGATATGTAAATAAATAACGCAGGAACTTTCATTCAAAATTCCAAATAAAGTGATGTTTTATTTTTGGATCGAAGAGTTTTTACATCGGCGCTCCACAAGTAACAATTTTCACGTCTCTACAATCAACCTCTAAAAATGGCGTAAATGCTGAATGTAAGATATGTAAATAAATAACGCAGGAACTTTCATTCAAAATTCCAAATAAAGTGATGTTTTATTTTTGGATCGAAGAGTTTTTACATCGGCGCTCCACAAGTAACAATTTTCACGTCAACAACAATCAGTATTTCAGTGTAAAAATCTAGTAACTAAAAACTCTTCCTTTTATTTCTCTCTTTCCTTGCCAAAAGAATTCAATTAAATCTAATGATTTATATGAAAAAGTGAACAGCTTTGGAACTTTGGAAAATTCTGAAGATATTTTACAATTTCAAAACTGAAATATAATTTTTTGAAATCAAAGGAAAACGTTACGTTTGAATTGGAATATCAAAACTGGCTAATGGATTTGATATTTTTAAGAAACAATATAGGCCACTTCTTCAAAAAATTCAATGAATTAAAATACATTTTTTATAAAAATCAAAACAAGACCCAGGGTTGCATTGATTTAAATCAGTGATTTAAATCAGATTTAAATCAACTTGATTTTGTTAAAAAAATCATTGATTTAAATCAATTGAAGAAATTTCTAAAATTTTTAAGCAAATTCAAAAAAATGTGGTAGGAATTTCAATATGTTTCATAACAGCATATAGAAACCTTTTAAGAGCAAGGTCCCATAATAACATGCGTGCTAAGGTGATGATGGACGCTTTTTTTTTGTTTTTTTTTTTAAGTTTTCTTAAAAAATTGGTAACTAAACAATAAATCCTCACTTAATAAAATATGACTTATGCCAATATTTCATGAAACGATAAAGAAAATAAAAAGGGTAAGACAGTAAGTGGCATTGGCATAGTTCATGATCATTTAACGCGCTGTCTTCCTTAATAATAAAAGAATAGATATAGAGTTCAATATAGGCTCGTTTTTTCGAGCAAGCAATACCGTGCCATCTTGAAGGAATCTTCCATAACTAACATTGAGAACACTACCGTTGATTGAATACAGCTCATCCGCCAGCATATCACCAGCATATCCCATATCACCTTGGTTAGTGATATATCACTTCTATTGGCAGAGGTATGTAATAGATCACGTTAACTCTTATGTCAATACTAGGGACTGGAGTACTTGAGGATGTCCGTCCGTAGACCAAGAGTAAAAAGATTTACAAATCAATAAAAACTGATCCCTCCATGTGGGAGCTAGAAAATTTGGGAAAATTAAAAATTCAATTTAATACAAAAATATTTTCAAATCTGCTACCATGGCTCTCGAGATCGTTAACTCTCAGTGATCATACATACGTTTTGAATAGTACAGAAAACATTGAATGTGATAAACTACTTTTTGTCATTGTCCCAGATATCATAATTCCGGATATATTCAAGTCCTGGTTGTACAGCTACCACAGGCACTATCAAATGTTCTTTGATTTTTCTTCAAACTTTAAAGTACTCAGGCTAGGATTGTCGAAATGCGAGATGCGCTCACTATTCGTGACGGATGACATCACTCTAAAGCAGCAACAAAGTATCTCAGTTTGGGAACGGCGTTCGACAAGACACGATATTCATGTCGCTAGAACAGTGTAAAAATCTAGTAACTAAAAACTGTTACTTTACTTTTATCTTTCCTTGCCTCTCAAAAGAATACAACCAAACCTAATGATTTATATAAAGTAGTTAGGACCACTGCTTCAACAGAGTGAATATAGGACTATTTCTTCAAGGATTATAAAAATTAAAGCAAATTTTTTTAAAAATCAAAAAAATCCGATTTAAATCAAAAAAACTGATTTAAATCAAATAAATCGGATTTTTTTGATTTTTTTAAAAAAATCAGATTTTTATGCAACCCTGAAACAAGCCGATTAAATCGAATCGAATAAATCTAATTTTTTTGATTTTTTTAAAAAAATATCAGATTTTTATGGAATCCTGATAAAAACATTTAGTTGTATCTAAATATAAAATCGTTCTTGCCCAACCAACTATAGCAAATACCACAAATTGTTTTCGTTTCATCATGACACTGTTTCTCTTGTGGGTTTATTCTGACTCTCGTAGTTGCAATATCTAACACTTTTTTTTTTAATAAAATGTGTTGTGTAATAGGGTTTAGAATATGTGTCACAACAACACATAAATACCTTTTAAGACCTAGGTCTAGACCTGGGTCCCACAACAACTGGCATTCTAAGGTGTTGATTAACGCTTTCTTTAAACCTCTGCGGGTTGAAGCCACCTCACACTTAACATGTTTAACTTGACATAGAAATGTGTATAAAATCTATTTGATTCTGATTAATTGAAATATGTATAATAACTTGTTCTTGAACTCTATACAGATAAATCATCATCATACTAATAATACTATAATGAAGATTAACAAAAGGCATTAGGGACACTTATTTCCTATATACAGTGATTTTGAACCATGTCTAAAAATAAGATAATCTAAAATAATTATATGTTAACGGTTTTGAACCGGAATTACGTTTTACATACTGATACTATTGAAACAAAAATTAGTTTGGAATAAAAAAATTGGTTTGATCGTATGACGAGATGTTTCCATAACATTGCCGTAATTATCTTTGTTTATAAATACTCCAGTTTTAAGTATGAGTATTAATCTAAATGAAAGTAAAAGATCTGATGACCATTTGGAACCTTGAAATTTCAATCGACTGTACTGAACTATATAAACAATCCATTTGCAATTTTTATCTCTATGATCAATGTCGTCTATATGATTAGACTTATGTCTTCCTAGTCTAGACGACTCGTTTTTCGTACAATGAGTTATATTCAATATAGTTAATTATAATCAATGATGTAGTTTGAAAAGCAAACAAAACTTAATTAAAGCTTACTTTTACTCCTTACATTTACGTTTCAAATTTGTTTCAAATAGACAGAAGATGTGGGAAAAGATGGTTCCATGATAGTGATAGTAATTTAATGTTACTTTTGCTAAATTTCATACTATTTAGAAATAATTGTCAGTCTCGATAGTTTTAAACATAAAAACTATCAAGTCAATGTATTTAATGATCGTCCCGTAATATTATGTTCTGAAGTATGTGTCGAAGCTGTGAAACCGAGTAAACACACAGAACACTTTCTTTTCGCTAACCACATTAAATAAGAGCTCATACATACTAGTTTACTGTATAACCAGCACCAGTACCTTAAAAGTTTAAAGCAAGAGTATCGTGAGTTTTATATAAAATGGAAACGTTTTGTATTTTTTGTAATGTGATTCTTTTTTTCATAATTATATTGTATGGTTTATTATTTCATTACGTACTAGTGCGTAAGTTATTATGTTACTGTTACTTAGATGATTTTATGATAATAAATAAATAATAATAAAACGTTCATTAAATTATTTTGAAAATTTAAAAAAAAATTTGTTATACTTGCGCATTATACTCGCCTTTTACACTCGTCTGTTATACTCGCTTATTATACTCGCCTATTATACTCGACTATTATTTTTGCCTCTTAATGGTCATTAACTATTTTAGATGCTGTAAATATTGCTAAATATATTAATTATAAAATACTATGATAGGTACAATTTTTATTTTGGTTATATAAAAATTAGTAGTTCTTATTTCGTTTGTTATTTCGTCATTTAATTTTTCGCCCGTAAAGTTTATTTCTGTTAACTTAAGTTAAACTTAAAAATTTATTTCTAATTAATGGTTTTTATTTCTGATTTTAAATAAATAAAAAAACGTAAATACCCTTGAGGATGCCATTATTTGATTTGAGCAAATTTTTTATAAAGTCTATCTGCAAACTAATTTCATTTGTAAAATTAAATATTAAATCGTTTGAAATAATTTGAACACAAATTTGTTTTGCAGATTTGATCTTATTTAATTTTTGTATATAGTTGAAAAACTTTATTTTTGAAATAAGAAGAATTATATTATTTGCTGAAATTCCTTTATTACGGTTCCTTATTGTTTCATTATGTCCAAGTGTGGAATAAATTAATTTCGTGACTGTTCCTTGTGATTTTATCATAATAATAATACACTTCATCACCTATTGACAAAATTTAGTGTGGTGAAAACTTAATGTGTTTTAAAAATTAAGTTGAAAGTAAAATTCACGACTAACTATTCTATTTCCATTTCTTTGTTATGATTTTAGACAAAGCTATTTCATTAAAAAAATATTGCCGAAAGTTGAATTTGTTCAGCTCTCTTTAGGATTTAGGATTAGAAAGATTTTTTTGTTGTTTCCCTTTCATAACTAACGTTATCTAGTCATATCTAGTCATTTTTTCTTATCTATTTAAACGGCAATGGGTCTCATGACTCATTAATTTCTTAATTGCATTTTAAATCGATACAAATGCATAGTTTTGCATAATTTTTAAATTCACACAGTTTTACTTGCCAACTTCTGAGCACAGTGTCCAATTGACAGTGACGGATTATTTTTAGGTCATTACATTACTTACCATGCAATTTTTCAAAAGCGCTATCGAATTTTCAATCCGGTTTTATTTCTTTAACCAACAAATTTTTTTCCCGGAACGCTATTGGTGAGAGTACGATGTGTTTTAGCTATTATATCGATTATCTCGTAAACCATAAATTGTATTTTCTCTGAAGATGACGGATACAAAAAAAACTAATAGGATTGGAGTGTGACCATAGGGGCCACGCCAACAACTTCCCGTAAGATTAAAGGTATTAAGGTGTACTAAAATACCAGACATAAAAAAATTATACAGTATAATTTAACTGCATTGCCCAAAAATATGTTTTATAGAACATATACAAATAAAAAACGAAACATGACAAAACAAATATTAAAACAAATTTGAAAAAAAGTCAACAAAAAGTAAATATTACCTCAATTAGAATTTTTAAAGCCTTCAATATGCAAAATTAAGATTTATTTATTATACGACACATCAATTGTAATAATTTAAATAGAATTTGAATGGAATTTGAATGGGTACGTGTGTGTAATCATATTTAAATTTAATAACATACTAACACTCAAACTGCAAACTAAAATAAGTTGTCTAGACCGATATCCAAAATGATCTCCAACACAACAATCTAACCTATATGGTAAGATAAAAGGTCAGCATTTGTTTGATGAACGGCGAACACTATATACAAGACACCTCAAAAGCAAATTTGTTATATCTCATGTTAACTAAAAGGTTTTTCAAATATTCGTCAAAAGCACTTAATAACTGGGGCTGTTGTTGTGATATATTTAAAAGAATAAGACAAAGCTATTTAACCAAAAGTGACAAGTTGCAAAACTACTATAAATATTGCAAAAACCTTATGCTCTAATTTTCAACAAAATTAAATGTCAGGACTGAGTTTTATTGAAGTTGAAACAAAAACAGTTGTTCAACGAACCACAGACATCCTCCCGACTCCTTTGCCAAATTTTGAAAATAACTCATTCAAAATAGTATATTTTCCAAATTCAAATAAACTCGGATGCGTTTGCAGCTCATTTTAATTCAAAAGTTTCATCAAGATCTCATGCGTTTGCGTAATGAAAATAACACCTATTTTTCAAATTTTCTTAAAAAAAACTTAAAAAGTAAGATAGCAATTGTTTATACAAATGTCATTATAAATGGTTGACATGATGACAAACAAAATGGGAGCTAAATGGTCTTGATAGCATTATTTATTCTCGTAATATTTGCAAGAGATGATTTTCGCAATATTTTGGAACTAAAAAATAAATGAACTGATTTCATTAGAAAAATACTGGGCTGTAAGTTACGGCAAGATTTATCGATTGTTACCATTGAAGTTGAAATCGGATCATCCGTTGTTGAGAAAGCGTTGGACAAATTGTTGTCCACATACGACGATATACACGCACATACCCACATACACATACATACTGCCATCTAAAAATAGCTTAAACAGCTTCGGAAGGTCTTGAAACGTAAAGATATTATAAAAATTTCGATTTCGAAAATCGACCCAAAAACAATAACTTCTCATATCGGAAAGTTAATAAACAGTTGACCAAGCAATCTACTCTCGAACCTCTGTCCTTTTTGTCAAATTTAGAAAATAACTCAGGTTTTTGATATTCAAGTAGACCCGGATACGTTTACATACTAAAGTTTCTTCCAGATATCATGCGTTTGCATAAAGAAAATAACACGTAGTGTTTTCACATTTTGTTAAAAATCTCAAAAACTAAGATAGCAATTGTTTATACAAATCTCATTACAAATGGCTGACATAATGACAAACAATATGGAAGCTTCATAACCTTGATAGCATTAGTTAATCTCATGATATTTGCAAGAGATGATTTTCAGTTTTTTGGAAACCACTAAAAACATGATTTAATTTCGCTAGAAAAAGACTGGGCTTTAAGTTACGCCAAGATACATCCATTGCAACCACTTTCGTTAAAATCGACCCATCCGTTGTTGAGAAAGCGTTGGGCAAAAATTATTCGACACAGCGATGCATACACACATACACACACATATACATACATACAGACTGCCAGCTAAAAATAGTCTAAACAGCTTCAGGAAGTCATTGACCCAAAAACAATAACTTCCCATATCAGGAAGTTAATAAAGTTGTTTTCGGTTTTAAGTGTAAGGTGTAAGGTCTTTAAGAAAATACTTTTTTATGATTGCAAATGAAAAGTCTATTTCCATCACGCTTAATGCCCTGTGAAAATGGGTTCTTTTTCCACTAGTGTAAAAAGAATAACAAATCGTATTTGCTATGGTTTTTCATATAATTTTACAAAGGTTTTTAAACAACGCAACCATGAAAAAATAGAATATGAATTTTTAATGTTATGTTAGTAGTATTTTATTTGCCCAATCGGAAGTCGCATTGAACTGTCAAAACGCAATTTTCAAATAAAATGAGCCATAGAAGTCGATTTGGATATCAAGTGTTTTCTGGAGGTTGGTAGTACTTGTTCAGAAAGTAAATAAAAAATATAAAAATCAGCTAACTTATTTATTTAGTTTTTTACTATCGTTATAATTTGTTAGTTCTATGTGTTAATAAACTTACATTCCTTATACCTATACTTATTATGCTTACATTTTTATTAATAAATACTAAAGTCAAATTGTCAAAACATCAAAATTTTGAAATTCTGACAACTTTTAAAAATAAAAAATGATGGGTAGCGAATTACGTGTTGAGTACGCGAACTAAAATACAATTCTGACTATTCAAAACCAACTATTTTGTCAGATTTGGATTTGGATACATGAAATTGTTAGTGTAATTTGGCAAATAAAATACGCCTGTTGTCGATTTCTAATTTTATAATTTATAGTAAATATCGATTGCATTTCCTACGCGAGATAAAAACATTTTTCGTTCGTAAACATGTCTCACTCGACGCTAGCGTGTCATGTGAACAAATGTTTACTCACGAAAAAAACAACGTTTTCATCTCTTGTAGAAAAATATACTATTAGAATTATTCACCACACAGTTTTTTGAATAAAATTGAAAAATTGAAAAATAGTTTTTCATGTTTTCTTTCCCCACTTTAGTTCCGAACCTATTTGATAAATAAACTTCAAAAGTCCTTAGAAATACAGAAAAAGTAGTTACTTTTTAACGAAAAATATAGCGAAGTGTAAAATACTCATATTCGTATTTATTAAGAGGGTGGAAATAAGAAGCGGGAAAAAGCCATTTAAAACCCAGTCATGTGGGATATCATATGAAAGAGCACTTAATTTGAGAAACCTTGTAATTTCTTTTAGAATTTTGTAGTGCACAGTTTTTGAATTATTGTAAAAAAAGTGCAACAAAAAATTGATCCTCCCTTGGGTTTTGAGCTTAATTGGCAGAAAAATTTGAAAAAAATCAAAAAGAAAGGAAGTTTGATAAACTCTGAACGAAAACTGTAGCAACATAATTGTAGCGACATAGTTACATAATTATTTTTCTGTATGTTGAGGGGGGTGAGATTGAGGAAAGGTGAAAAAATCTTTTTTTACCCAAACAACTGGAGTGTGATATGAAAGAGCACTAAATTTAAGAAACATTGTATTTTTTTTAGATTTTTGCAGTACGCAGTTTTTGAATTATTATAGAACAACTGAAAGTCTTCCCCTTGGGTTTCGAGCTAATTTTTCAGAAAAATTTGAGAAAATTCAGAGAGATAGGAAGTTTGATAAACTCTGAACTAAAACTGTAGCGAAGTGTCACATAATTATATTTCTGTATTTTTTATTTATGAATAAGATTTCAACCGATGTAACATTTTTTGTATCATTTCGATCAATTTTCAATTGAAATTACTATTGAGATTTACGAAGAAAAATTCGATTTTATTTGTCTATGGTGCTCCGGCAATATAAAGACTTTGCAACACAACGTTTTGACGATTATTTTTGATATTTTGTTCTTCATTTACAAAACGCTCGGCAAGCGAATTTTATTTGCACTTAACCGATTTTTTAGGGTTCCGTACTTTGAAAAAGTAAAAACGGTATTGGTGAGACTTCGGTCTTCTACAGTTATTAAATGTATTTTCCCACGCCAATTTATAACAAGAAAATTTCAATTATTTATTTTTATCTGTATTTTATGGGCATAGATAAGGAGATGTATAACAAAAGTTTTTTTTAAGGAATCGAGTTTAGTTTAGAAATATCGAAAATGTTGAAAATATATAAAAAAAATTTCAATGAATTTTCGACTGCTTAGTTTTTGAGTTATTGACATAGTGATTTTCTTTCTGTTCCGCCCCTTAACTTCAAACATTACAAAAGAAAAAAAATTCATGGTTGTAAGAATTTCGCATAAAAATAACGTTTTTTGGTTTTTTATAATGTCAAATGTTCATTGGAGGTGGCTTAAAGCAGAAATTTTGAAAAAAATTATTTTTGATAATGTCATGTTTTTGTTGTGCAAAACAGTTTTTTTTGTAATTTTCGAAAGATCAGTTTTCGACTTATTTTCGAAATTGTAAAATTTTTTTTTGTCCCCCACAGTTACCTCGAACATTAGAAACCCCCCTTAACTTCGAACATTACAAAAGAAAAAAATTCACGGGTGTAGGAATTTTGCTAAATCGAAACTAATATTTTTTTTGGTTGTTATAATTAAGGAGGTGGTTTAAAGTAGAAAATATGGAGGGGCTGAAATCTCACAGCTCTGAGATATCAAGACTTCGGTCTGGGTTAAGGATTTTGATATAGTTTTCGGCAAAAAACTTTTATGATGGACATGGTTTTTAGTTTTGGGCAGCGATGTATATCAAACATAACTTTGTTAAAGTACAAGTATTTTTTTATCTCTTTAGAAATTTATTAAAAAACTAACAAACATCAATACGATGCCGGAAAATTATAACAGATCATAAATTAACATAATTTAGTGAAAAGATGATACACTCAGCAAACTACTCAAAAACCTCGCCATTTAGCGTTTCGAGAAAATATTACAAAATCACAAATTCATATTTCTTTCAAAATTCCAAAAATATTGTAAAAATTAAATAAAATCAAACTTTTTTCAAAATCCCAAAAATATTCCAAAAATTAGAATAAAATCAAATATTTAAACTTTTTCTAAATTCCAATAATATTCCAAAAATTCTTAAAAATTCAAACTTTTCCAAAATTCTAAAAATATTGCAAAAATCATTACAAAATCAAAAATTGAATCTTTTTCCAAAATTCTAAAAATATTGCAAAAATTATTACAAAATCAAAAATACAAACTTTTTTCAAAATTCCAAAAATATTTCAAAAACTATAACAAATTCAAAAATTTCCATGTCCAATTTCATTTGCAATTACATTTACGTCATAAAAACAGCTACATTTTTTTACCAAAAAATTGGCTAAACAAATAAATGATATCATTTTTTGAAACATTTGACATTATTTTTTTGACAAACTTATAATGCCATAAGTCTCAATAATAATAATAAAATTTCATTTCAAACAAATAATTAATTTTATTGTTTACCAAAAAATTGGGTAAAAAACGAAATAAAAATCTTTCTTTTGACACACTTGACAACATTTTTTTGACAAACTGATATTGCCATAATTCTCAATAATAATAATAAAATTTCATTTCAAACAAATAATTAATTTAATTTTTTTTCAGAAAATTGGGTAAAAAACTAAATAAAAATCTTTCTTTTGACACACTTGACCACATTTTTTTGGCAAACTTATTATGCAATAATCTAGTTTTTGATCTCACATACCAATCCCTACCATCAAGATTTCTCCAAATTCAATGTTCCTACTCGTAATCACTTAAAATGAACGCTTTTTAAGCCAAAAATATGAAAATTTTCTGTTTTTGACACAATGATTTTTTTGACACACTTCCGATACAGTTATCGAACACAACGTCCTTTCGGACCTGTCGCTTGAGTACACCTATTTTTAGAAAAAAAATTTTTGAAATCCCTCCAGCGGTTTTCCCTGCAGCGTAGGTAATGACGGCCGGACGGACAGACATACATTTTTTTTTGCTTTTTTAGAATCAGTAGGTCCTAAAACGTCGAGAAATGCTAAAAAAGTGGGGGTAAGAATTTCACTTTTGGCTCATGAATGTACTACTTAGGTCTTTCAGACCGAAGTAATTTTGAAAAAAAATTATTTTTGATCATGTCATGTGGGGTGTCATATGAAAGGTGATTTTTTTTTTGTTGTGCAAAACAGTTTTTTTTCGAAAAACTAAAATTTTTTTTTGTCTAGACAGTAACATCGAACATTACAAAGTAAAAAAAATTTTGCGACGCTAATGCGTAGGCTGACTTCACCACAGCTCTGGCAACATAGTGTTCTGGATATAAAGTGAGCTAATATCCATCAAATACTTTAATTAAAGGCCAACCAATGTTATAGATTTCGCGTAGTTATAATTATAAAAATATTAAAGAAAGCAGTAGCATCCCAACAAACAAATTCTGTTGTACGAGAAAAATTAAAAAAAGATTTCAACCGGCAGTGACAAACTGAAAGTTGGGGCAGAACTGTTGTGCACCGTACTAAATGCTTATGTACCAAGTTTCATCTAATTCGATTATCAGGTACAGGTGCTATTGAGATTTAAAAAAAACAGGTGCTCGGAGGACCCCACACCACTATCGCTCAACAACTAATCAGCTCCTTGCCATACATATTTGCATCTTTTTCCAAAGTATCCTCAAAATTCATTCACGAACGAATGTTGTATGCTCCCAATAAACATTGAAAACGTTGCGACACAGTAAACAAGCGCATGGAGGCCCCTTACCACTTTTCTCAATACTGTCCAAAAACTAATCAGTTCTTTGTCATTTAAGTCTCCATCTTATTTCAAAGTGTCACCGAAATTGATTAATGAATGAATTTTTTAATTGTTGATGAACTACTTAAAGTGTTATTCTAATGAAAAGTTTTTAGTTGAAAGACTTCTTATACACTTTAATAATATTTTATTTTTCTTAATATATTTTCTGTCTCTATGAGACCTTTTTCAGAGAATTAATTCTGATTTCTATTCTCTGATTTCATAGAAATAATTCATTCTCTGAAGAAGGTCTCATAGAGACAGAAAATATATTAAGAAAAATAAAATATTGTTAAAGTGTATAAGAAGTCTTTCAATTAAAAAATTTTAATTAATGAATGAAGTCTGTATGCTCCCAACAAACTTTAAAAACAGGAGGAGGACCCCCGCCACCTTGATCAATGTGTCCCAAAAGATGATAATTATCTACTCACACTAATTGGAAACTTTTCCATAAGTTTTATCATAACCACTTCATTATTATAGGCTGTAGTGTGCATAAAGACACTGAAAAAACTTAAAAAATTTCAAAAATAAATTTTTTACTGGAAGTTGGAACGCAGAACTGTTGTGAACCGCACTAAATGCTTATGTACCAAGTTTCATCCAATTCAATTATCAGGTACAGATGTTATTGAGCTTTCAAAAAAAACAGGTGTTTGGGAACCCCCAACACTTTGTTCACTATCGCTCAAAAATCAATCAGTTCCTTGCCATACATATTTGCATCTTTTTCCAAAGTGTCATCAAAATTCATTCACGAACGAATTCTGTATGCTCCCAACAAACATTAAAAAAATTATGACACAGTAAACCGGTGTTAGGGAGGCCCCCATCACTTATCCCAATATTGCCCAAACACTAATCAGTTCTTTGTCATTTAAGTCTCTATCTTTTTGCAAAGTGTCACTAAAATTAATTAATGAATGAAGTCTGTATGCTCCCAACAAACTTTAAAACAAAGTGTGAAAAGTCAGCAGTTGTATGGTAGGCCCCCGCCACTTTGATCAATGTGCCCTAAAAGATGATAATTATCTTCTCACACTAATTGAAACCTTTTCCATAAGTTTCATCATAATCACTTTATTATTGTAGGCTGTAGTGCATAAAGACACTGAAAAAACTTCAAAAAAGTACAAAAAAATATTTTTTACCGAAAGTGAAAAACCGGAAGTGCAATGCAGAACTGTTGTGAACCATACTAAATGCTTATGTACCAAGTTTCATTCAATACGATTATCAGGTCACTATCGCTCAAAAACTAATCAGTTCCTTGTCATACATATTTGCATCTTTTTCCAAAGTGTCATCAAAATTCATTCACGAACGAATGTTTTATGCTCCCAACAAACATAAAAAATATTGGGTAAAAAGTACCTGTTGTATGGTGGACCCACCAACCCTTTATCCAATGTACTCCAAAAGCTGATAAATCTTTCTCATGATTCTTGAAGGCTTTTACCAACGTTTCATGGAAATCGATCGGTAATTGTAGGCTACAGTAGGGATAAACACTTGAAAAAAAAACTTTTTAACCGGAAGTGACAAACCGGAAGTTGGTATGCAGAAATATTGGAAACTGTACTAAAACCTTATATACTAAGTTTCAATAAGATCATAAGCCGGGATTAGAAGTTATTCAAGATTTAAACTTAGAGGTGTTCGGGAGACCCTCCACCATTTTGTCTAAACTTGAAATGAATCCAGATCTTCTATTTTCAAGTGAACCTGTATCATTTGCCAAATTTTCATCAAGATCCTATACAGAAATGTCACCCACACACACACACCCACACCCACGCACATACAGACGTACACCAAAATTTTTGTTGGCTATTTTTTTTTTTTAATAAAATGTGTTGTGTAGTAGGAATTACAATATGTGTCACAATAACACATAAAAACCTTTTAAGACCAAGGTCCCACAACAACATACGTTCAAAGATGTTGATGGACGTAAATCTTTCTTTTTTTGTTTTCTTATATTTTTGGATAAAGAATGGATAACTAAACAAAAAATCCTATCACTGACAAAATATGACATAGGCTAATATTTTATGATAGAATAGAGAAAATAAAAGTAAATTAAAAAGTAAATAGCAAATTTTTACAAACATTTGCTGAAACAAAACAAAACTGTAGTTGCCAATAATCCAGCCGGTTGCATATTCCTTGATCCTTTGACGCTCTGTCTTTCTTGAAGATTAAAGCTAACACATAGCTCGTTTCTTTAAGGAAGCAATATCGTCTCATCATCAAGGACTATTTCACAGCTAAGATTGAGGGTGCTACCGTTGACTGAATACAGTTCATTCGCCACCACCCTAAGATGTCACCTTGGCTAGTGATATCTCACTGTTATTGCCAGTGGAATGTGATATCTCACGTTAACTCGTATGTCAATAACAGGGACTGGAGTACGTATTTAGATAGAGGATGGTCCAAAACAAAAGAAAAAGAAGATTCAACCCAACGTGAAACTTTATACTAACAAAAACTGTTTTTCTCAAATATTATATACACGGAACCCTCAGCGAGCGAATTATATTCCCACTTGCCTGACTTTTTTTAAATATCGATTATACTATCATTTATTTCTGAGTCTGCATATAGTTTCAGTTTATCCATAGTAATCATTCTAATCTAATTATACACTTTGGGTTTGAAAGCTAGTTGCAGTGCTATTAAAAACAAATATTTGATTGCGATCTTGCAATTCAAAATAACGAAGAAAAATCAGTAATTTTTATCGAATTTACCGTTCGGTTTCTGATGTAGAGCATGATTCGAATTGGCAAATTTTTCTTGCTTCAAAAAAAAATCGGCTCGACCAATCTTTTAGACGTTTTTAACGTTCTTCTTAGGCTCATGAATCCAATTGACCGAAACTTTGTGTAGTGCAAATGAATACGTTATTATGGTTTTATATTTACTGCATCAATAAACGCCAAAGTCAGAGTCGCCCGGATTCGCACTTTTACTTTATGACCTTATTTTGATTTGAATATTTGTTTCATTTGCTCTATTTGTAAATTTTTGGCACAACTAGTTGGATGTATACAGAACACGAGTCGGATTGGTTAGAGCTTTGTGAAGAGGATTTGATAGATTTATTTTTGTTTTGGCTACTAATCTTGGATTGAGCCGAAACAAGGAAACATGTTGTAAATTTAATGAAAACTGTATGCTGTATGTCATAATTCGATTTAGTTAGAGAATGCCATCTTTACTCTAATAGATTGTAACTTCAATAACATTTCGTTGGTTCTGAAGTAAATCAAGCTTAGCAGTTAACTCAGTATTATAAGCCAACCGTATATCTCCTTGTACAGAGTCTAGACATTTTATTGTCAAGACAATTTATGCATTGCAGATTTAGTCAGATTGAACACATGTTTGTTTATTTGGCTAAACTTAGAAGTACCAAAAATGCGTTTTTCTTAATTAATTTTGAACAAAGTCTTAAAATTTGTAAATATCTTATTTTTTTCTTTCCATAGCGCACAAAATGTCAATTACACAAGTCCTTGGCATTGGACCACTGTAACAGCAACAGGCGAATGACATTCAGCAAATCGGAAATTGATAACTAACGAAACAATTCCGATTACAAAACACCAACAGCAGCAGCAGCAGCAACAACAACAGCAGCAACAACAACAACAGCAGCAGCATCACCAACAGCAACTACTACACAACCAACAGTTACATTTAATGAAACAACATCAACAGCAACAACTTAATAATCACCATCATCAGTTAATGAATAATATGAATAATAATTTCGGTTATAAGCATTAATTAAAATAATTTATTTAATTTAAAGTTTAGTATAAATAATTTAATTGTTGAATTTGATTTAGTTATTTTTTTTTATTAATTCTTAAATCAATTAAACAAACCATTTGGAAAAGAAATGGAAATGCACGATTTTGGAATGTGTCAGCAAAAAAAAATTAAAATAATTAATTATCCTCGAATTTAACACCCGAGGGGAGAGAAAATAAAGAATCAATCGATAAATTACATAGAAATAAATATAAATTTTATGTATTAGAACGTACATTTTATTGATTCGGAAAGAAGTAAGTTAAAAAGAAAATTTATTTTAATTGGTCCACAGGATGTGATCGATTGAACTTAATGAACGATTTATATTTTCAATTTTTATGTTTTATATTGCTCTTGTATAGTAAAATGGGTGGTGAAGAAAGAAAAATGTAGTTAAAGTTGTTAAAGGAATGCGTATTCCTTTTGTAATATTTGTATAATTCTTCAATTCACCAAATTTTGTATTTTGAATCATGTGATGTACGTTTAGGATACGTTTTTCTTTGTTTTGTAACTTTTGAATTCTTGTTTTTTGTTGTATTTTTTCAATGTAATGAACGTTGGAATTTATATTTCTTTTTAAATTTGATATTTTGGATTACTCTTATTTTTCTTTTTTCTTTCCGCGTTGTGTAATACTTCTCCCCTCCAATCCTGAATTTCAATTATTGTTTTAAAATTGGGAACTATCATTATTTAATTAATGCTTATAAAACTTTTCGTATTTTTGTCTGTTTGTTGTATTTAAAGCATCTTTATTGTTTTTTATTTTATTAATTTCGAAATAATTTTTAATATTATATACTGTTCAGAAAGTTGCTATAGTGGACGGTTTCTTATTTCACTAATTCGGAAAACGCCTTTGTAAAAACATACAATATTTTTTTCTTGCCGCAAATATTGACAAAGTTTGATTACAATTATATTAAATTCTATATAATTGTTCTATATTTAATATTTATCTATTGGAGTTGAATCGGTTAACACTTTGTCGACCATATTGATTTGTTGTGTTGAGTTTTGTTAAACAATTTTATTTTTCTGTTTTTCATTTCTCGTTAATTCTATACTTTTACTCATCTCTTAAAATAAAATTGTAAATATAAAACAATAGTTGGTTTTATATTTAAAAGAATATAATCAAAACTGATGGATGAATATCCGCCTCATATTTCAGAACGATGCTACAAATTATTTACAAAGTAAACATAGTATACGATGTAGTCAAAGTATTGATCAAAGGCCAGTTTTTGATTTAAGTTATTTATGTGAAAATATTATTTATAATAACCAATTTTCATAGAATTCCAATATTTTCTTAATTTTTTTTTCCTTCAAATTTATTTTTATTACTGTTAAAGACTTTAGATAGATTAAATGTGGATATTTTTATTTCATTATTATTATTATTAAAATATGTTGAACAATATTATAAAATATTATTATTAGTATAGAAAAAATTTAAATTTATTTTTTTTATAATTTCTTAATTGAAAATTAAATTAATATTTATTATTTTATATTATAAACTGCAAAATTAAATATTGATTATTATTAATTATTTGTTTATTATGAAAATCTTATTTATTTGTTTTATTTACGTTTATTTTTTATTAATATTATTTGTATAATTAAAATTAAAATAATTTATTTTTTGGAAATCATTATAGGTTTTAATTTTTCATTATTTATATAGATTGATAAAAGACACCTAGATATTGAAATCATTGATGAAAATGAGTTTATGATAGTTTTTGATATTCCTCAATTGTTCAGTTAATAGTTTTTTGAAAATAGTAAATATTCGAGCAAATATTACAAAATTAACGGTTTAAAAATGTGGTGTCGTATTTGACGAATGTGGAAAATGTGGTGTCGTCGGTATAACACTGCGAAGGATAGATACCTATTATTGTAGGTATTGTGGTCTATTTTTATCTACTATGAAAGCCGCGAAGGTCAACTCAGTATTGTTGCATCATACTAGAATAAATTCCGTCAGGGTTGAAAGACGTTGAAAATGTTTTTGTCTTAATCCATTCCGTTCAGTTTATTTTATTTTTATTTTTCATAAAAAATATGAAAGTTATTTATTTTCTTTTTATTTTTCCTCTGCCTAAGGACCTATTCAAATGCGTTGCTGTGAAAATGCTATTGAAATAATACTGAATATATTTCCTACTTTGAGAAAGTTTAAGTATCGATAGATGATCCTTAGATTTTCCGGTATCGCTAATCAACATTTTTTCAAGGTTTTCATTAATGCAGCATACTGACTTAGTCTCAATAGATTCGCAAAGGGTACCGTAAATGATAAGTTTAATATCAACAACATAAGACTTATGAGGCTTGACCCAACATTAACTCCAACTTCGAGATAGACTACTCGGTCCTCTTATATGCGAATTATGCATGTTGTATCAATCCCTACTCCAAGTCTCACCATCTGTTTATTCACACGACTATGACCTGTCTTCACAATAAGTCTACAATATCAAATTTTAGGCTGGGTTTTAAGTTTTAACTTTCGAACTGTAGAATGTGAGTAATATTATATTAACCAATCAGAAAAATTAATTCGACATGCAAATGAGGTAACAGAAAAATTCTTATTTCTGATTGGTTAATAAGATCATTCACAGCCCCCAGTTCGCATGTTAAATACCAACTTTAGGCTTAATAGATATCAAATTACTTTACGACTCAATGCGATAAGAATGCGATTTAACCCTTTATTTCAGTATCCCAACGGCTGGTGCAGCGCTCGTAAGCCTCTCTATGAAACTCGTTAGAATTTTTATTCATGAGGAAGACTTTCAATGTGCGCTAGGTAGTATTGATTCTAGTGATAATTAGTTTTTGAGTCCGAGATAATTCAAGAATCTAGAGGATTCTTGGATTATTTTGCAATTGATAACGTAATTGCAAGAGTTTTTAAAGTAGTCTGACTCCCACTAAAAATATACTGTCTGAGGCAACGATGTAACAAATCAAAAGCTTCTATAAGATGTCCCGAAATTCAGCCAATATTTGAGTTTCGAGTCATGTGTGGTAAAGTGCTGCCAACGAAAAAAAGGAAACTCGTGACAGTTCAGAGTTATTAAAAATGAAGCGCTCCATGAAAGAGAATTCGTTGAATGGTTTATGGGAAATCAATAAGTGATTTTTAAGCTGATTTTTTCGAACAAACTCATGTTCGGCGAGGATGCTCATTTTCATCTTGACAACTTGGGTAATAGTAAACATTGTTGCATTTGGGAGAGCTCAACTTTATTTGTTATCTGTAAAGAAACTTTACATGACAAATTTAAGTACTTTCGCCAAGAGACGCCGTGTGTGCTGACAACAAAGACATTTCGCTCAAACAGAAGTTTCGTGGATTCCTACTTAATAGTAAAATTTGCGAGTGGATCGGAAATATCTACTATCACTACCAATAATTTATTTTTACTACAAAAATTTAGATTTAAATTTGTGTTTATAGTTCCTGACTTGCAGTTGTGTTTCGCATATTATTAAAGTATATTTAAAACGCGATTAGGAAAACGTTGAATGTGTATGTAACATATTAATAGATGAGGATTGATCACCTATAATGGCATGACATTCCTCACCCCAAGAAAAGTGTGTTTAAAATTTATCAAAATAATTCAGCTCAACATAACTGATATTCCTAAAGGTAAGAAAGAAATAATTTAATAATTGTTTTATTATAACTAAATTCAGCCTGCAATTTCTATGGGTCTAATCTATTCTTTTATTTTCCCTCTGAACATTGAACCATTCCAATAAGCCCATATATCGAAAATTTTCATTTCCATTTCCAATTGTTGTTTGAAAAAATTTGTATTGTAAATAGTTTCTTAAATTAATTTAAAATTGATTTCTGTAGCAAAAGTTGTAGAAAAAAACAAAAAATTATAATTATTCAAAATAATTAAAAAAAACTATTACACTTTTATTTATACAAACAAATAACATATAAATTAATATTTAATATTATTATAACAATAGCAAAATTTAAATATTGTAAAACTTAAATAAAAATTCAAAACAAAAGTTATGAAAATCAAAATGCAGGCCAAATTTAAGTAAAATATTATTAATATAAATTACCAAAAAATTTATCTTAAATCAAAAACGATTAAACATCAAAAAACATAAATTTTATTCGTTTTTGTGTAAAATGAAAATTAATTAAAAATTTACAACTATAATTATTTTATTATAAATTAAATTAATTAAATAAATTTTAATTAAACTATGAATTAGTTACAAGCAAAAACAAAAGTTATGAATGTTAGATAAACAAAAGTCATTTTACGGTTATTTATAGAAAATATTATTTGGTGAATAAAATTTAATTAATATTAGTAATCGATAATTTAAATATCATAAATAGAGCAAATTATGAGCGTATTTAAATAGAATTTATCGTAAAATACGTACGATGTTAACTTATGTAGTAGAAAGGATAAATAGTTATCTCATAATTGAAATGTAATGTGATTGTTTAGCATAACTCGGAACATTACGATACTCATTCCAAAAGCAAAAGTTAATCTTGATCCGTTATTTAAAGCAATAAGCAACAGCCCATCAACGATTATTTCATGTGGTAAATAATTGAATGCTAAACTCTTATTAAAACTCAAACCGAAATGTGATTTTGCATTCTAGATTCACCGTTATAGCTTCACCAGCTTCATGTTACTCTAGGGACTGATTCTGTTTCTGTAAGCTATTTCTTACTCAGTTATGTTTATTTTTATCGTTGAGTTTTTGTACAGTCGCTCTTTTCTATTGTTTACATATTTGTCTCTAACAACATACATATTTTGAAACTTTGAAGCGAGTATGCTTTTAATATTTTTTCAATTACGAGGCCCAATCAATTGATTTTACGTAAAGGTATATGGTGTAAATAAAAGATCGAACAACCATTATCGAAAATAGTTTAGTAGAACTTCATACAAAAAACTTAATTGTCAATAAAAGAAAACTTATTGTTATTAGTATCCACCATATCCCCAATTGTTATAATTGTCTGAGTGTAATACAAAAATAAAATTCGAAAATATAAAGATAAGTGTTTAAAATATTTTGCAATTAAACAAAAGTCTCAGGGACATACATATACAATTATAATAATAAAAATTATAGAACTGCAACATCGTTAATAAGAACAAAGTCAAGAAACTTTTAACAATTATCTAAACACATTTCGTATTTCTTTTGACATAACTAA